>LJIJ01001025.1:0-60791 GCA_001718145.1 Orchesella cincta
CTCGTCTGATATGCATTCTGCGGCTTCATCCAGCTGTAATGAAATACAGTAAAACACATTAGGCAAAGAACTTTGTATAATTCCAAAGTGATTAAGCGTCTTTCAAAATGGTTTACCTTAGCTATACACTCATTTGCTTTGTAAAGAAGAATTTCTGACATTCGTTTAATAGCCACGGCAAAGGGTATCACATTATGGCTACCAGATTGTGCAGTAGAATGAGGTGACGTTTTACAGGCAGCACAGAATACAGCGTCGCAGTTTTCACAGAATAAAAGCTCCTGATGACATAAGATGCCGAATATTGAGAATCCATAATTAAAAAACATTTTTCGCTTCTTATTTTTGATTCATTTAAACCATACCTGATTACTATGTGTGGAGCACTTGGGAACCACCTCCCGTCTTTGAGACGCCATCAAATCTGAATACAAGTTTCAGAAATATTTAGTAAAATGTGTACAGTAGTTGTATACATTAAACACAAGCCATGATTGACAAACAAACCTAACAACTGATTCACTAAAAATGATGGAGGTAAAGCGGCCACTCCTCCGCGTGGTACAGTAATTAACTCTCTACATATCGGACATCTGAATGTTGCTAGTGTTTCGCGTGGAATTGTTCCAGATGATGACGTTGAAGGGGATGGAGAGGCACTCATCGATAATATAGGTTGAGTTGGAGCCGCCACAGCGGCAATCCGTCCCAAACAGTGAAGACACACTATTATGATCATGAAAGAAGCAATTAAAACCCGGTTTCTATTCATGTAAAATTAAGAAATACATAGCTTTAAACAAATAATGTTATCTCCATGCATCGAACCTGTATGTGAGCATTGCAGTAGCTTCGGAGTATGCTCCCCTCCATCGTAAGTACAAAGGCATGTTCCACAAGTTAAGAAACTCTCATTGAAGTCTTCGTAATTGATGGAAACCGTTTCTACTAAAGTTGATGTCATTCTGACCGTTTGTTCGCCCATTCGCGTCCTGAAATACATAGTTACAAAAGTTGCATGATTTTTGTTTTAAGCATGGTAAGAAAGAAAACGGTTTAACAACATATCCCATGTTTCCGTGCATAGCATGAGTAAACTGTATTTACAGCAAAACAGTTACGGTGGTATTCTATGATACAGCTCTAGCCTATGACATCGAATGAAGTCATAAAAAAGTTATGAAGAAAAGTTTAGCGTTTACCATGTTAATGGCTTCATTGAAAGATGAGTCAAGGGGCAAAGACAAGCAGATTATTTGTGAAATTAGTCAGCAGCAAAATCATAAACTAAATGTACTCACTGAAAAGCAACTTGAATTCTATCATCCATATTAGGGGCTCAAACTGGTAATCCACAGGAACCCAATGGAATAAACCCTCAGATTCTACACAACTGAATATAACAGCATCAATTCAGTGCAACGCAAATAAAAATGACGATCAGGTCAACCAGATAGATAAGAGCCAGAGACAGCTAAAATGGGTTAAAATAACGAGCAGTGCTGGGTTTAAACGAAAATTAATCATTATAATGAATGAGAAACATTTACAATCTGCCTGCATCATATCATTCAGTCAGAGAGGAGCAGGTGGTATGGTGCGGAGAAATAACAACTCAAATGGTTTGGTTTATTGGCAGACTAGAAACTAAGTACGTTACTGCTACGGCCAAACTATTAAAGAGCGATGAACAATGACTTATGCATACATATGTAGCCTAAAACACCAAAAAGAAGATCGATTAGGTAAATGAACTCAGGTAGTGGGAGTCCGACGAATAGATACATTCTATGATACTTTCAAAGTCGGAGCGATATAATATAAGACTTTGGCTTCTACTAACTTTTACAGTCGATCATATAACTTTACTTTCCTTTCGGCCTGCTTGAACTTTCCATGTCATGTATAAGCCCATAAATAAATAAATAAATAAACACATCCTAATACAACAAGGTTTGCAAAGTGATAAGATTAAACGTATGTGAAAACTCAAGATGTGAAAAAGCACAGAGTTCGGCCTTTGTTTCTCTATACTTTGTTTGAAGTAATCAATTTAGCACATGTACATTATATGTACATGTATTATGGATCGTCAGCAAATATTGACAACCCTTTCAACTCCATGAGATCTCATCCGTCCTAAAACTTTTTGTATGTTCGATACACGTGGCATAACTTTTCCGCTTCCAAAATAAAATCAAAAAGTATGTTTGCAGTAGTCAACGAATGTACAGTATTAAAACTAGCGGAAAGGAGAAATGTTTCGCGGTGTAATAAGTTAATGTTGGTTCGTTTACAGCTCGAATATTTTAAGAAAATGAACATCAATATCAATGAATAATTCTATACCCCTCTTAGCTTGTTTGTTTAAGAGTTGGTTCTCGGTTTCTCGGTCTTGGTATAACCAATTACGCTTGCAATTTGCAATGCAATCCCTATTCTAACATCTCCGTAAAGTGAAAATAATTTCGGACATGCTACATAAATGATGGGATATTTGAAAGAGTCATCCATACAGAGAAGCGTTAATGTTTATTTTGAAATGCTTCATCTTTCATCTACTTCAACCCTATTTGCCTTGCCTTTGTGTTTCCAAGTTTTCGCTGAAACACTCAACGAGGTTATTAGCAGCATTCTTTTTTCGTATGGAAATTGGAATTTACCCAGTGTGCCAGCTCCCTTTATGGTAGTTCCATTAGCTGCATAATAAATAGGGATTCTTCACTTACTGGCCTACATCCTACAGCCTATCACAATGAATTATCTATGGTGTCTATTTTTGGAATGATTTCTACTTGAACCTACATTTCACTTAATTACCTTAACCAAAACCACTGAGCTTGTTCATTAAATGGACTACTCATACTAAATATTATGGCCTATGTATTTCTATCATACTCCAAATTAAAAGTTTTTGTAACTTAAAATCCTACATCTAAAAATGACATTTAAGGTTATTTACCATGCAAGCTTTAGACCAATAGCATTGTCCTAGGTATATATGGATTACAGAAATAATGCAGTTGTTTGTAATTTGTTATCTGCAAAACAAAAAGAATACACAGATCAATCAAACTATGTATCGATGAATACATTAACAACGTTATTCCGCCGAAGCTTATGATGAGTTGGTTGATAAAGAGCATACAGCTTGTCGTTTGTAGCAATTCAGAAAAAAACATTTACCTTAATTGAGTATAGTATGATTAGTGCCTAATTGAAACAATCATCAGTGGGGGGATATGATAATCCGATCCAACTTCATCGCATGAGGTTACAACAACTGCGTTGTAGATGTAGATTCAAACGAGAGCCACGTTATCCATGACATTTTCATTTGGTATGGTCAGTGGTACACCTTTGCTCAATCACATCACTTTTGGAAGTCCAGCGTATGGTGAACGGTCTACAAAAGCCAACCATATAAGACACAAATTAGTAAACAAGATCAGATGTCAGATTCTGCTTAGCTTAACAACGATTCAAGCTACTACGTTATCACTTGGCAGGGATTCATTATTGATTATCGATTGTTAGAGCTGCAATTGAAACCAAGCTACAAGCTCACAACACAACAACGACAAATGACTAATTACACACAGCTCCTCCAATCAAAGACGCAATCACGAGTATTAGTATCCCTAATTAGCAATCCAGTAAACAATCAACAACTACCTGCTTTTACATGAATGCATCCAAATTAAGGCCAGTGACTTCCTGCAGCCCCCAAGCAAGTTCCGTTTCTTCCTTTCTTCTCCGTCCCAAAGGATAAACTGCGTTTCACCAAAAATACTTTTTCACTGCTCCATTCCACCACGGTTGCCCTTTCTTTGTCGTTGGTAGTGGTGGTCATAAAAAACTTATGGACTGAAGAAACACGAAGAACACAGCAGCAGAACGTACATAATATTATTATGGTCGAAGCAGCAGACCAAAGCACACTAACAAGACACAAACAGAAAAGTAAGTGAACCTTTTTCTGCTTCCTCCTTTGCATGCAGTGCAGTACAAGCTTGTTTCCAACTCCAACTGCTTCTGCTGCTGGAGGCAAAGAGTTGCTTCACTCTACTAATGGCAATAGTATCATCTGGTAGTTCACCCGATTTTTTCATCTAATCTAAAACAAACCAAACAACCCGTTCGTTCACCACTCACATCACATCATCACATAGCAAAAGCAAACATTGCAGTGGTCTCTCTCCTCTCGCTTCAGAAGGGTACATAGTCAGACGAGGAAAGGAGAAAAAGCAATAAAACTTTTGGTTTGTTGCAGTCATAGGAAAGCAAAAGCAGAACACCAGAGAGACCATCACTATCAACCAAAAGGAACTTTATGTTGCATCGTACAATGTATAACGTGCTGCTGCTGCTATGTATCATCGTGATGCGATATTTAGAATGGTTTACCTGAGCGAGCTAAGAAAAGTACATGATGGGAGAAGAGTAAAAAGAAGTTTGCCACTTTTCGTCCACTTGTCTTGAGTTTCTTGATAAAAAGAGTTTGGGAATATGAAAGAAGTTGAAGCGTGCATGTAAGTAACAACTTTATGCTATCTGCATGTGTATTTACATGAAGCATGTCTGAGTGAGACAGAGCCAGATGAACAGAACAACAAAGTCAAAAGTGTCTGCTGGCTGATTACCCAAACTTATGGTTAAGGAAAGGTGTACTCATGAACAGTATTCATGTGTGTAAAAAAGGGATATCAAGTAGAACGCAGTTATTATTACTAAGGAATACTATAAACACATAATAAAAATTCTTTGTATGCCTAAGTTTGGTTTGGTTGCAATGCAATATAATACGACGCGATGAAATGCCACATGCCATATAGACTGACTCTGTCTGGTCTACGGTTTCATGGGAGGCTCGTCAAAATATCCCTTGTCTTGCATATAATCTGTAATGTTCATGATGATGATATTTGATGATACATGTGTATAACAGCCGCTTGAGGATGAAGAGATGCGAAATATGCGAACATGAAATACCTTTTTTATTGGAATTACTTGGTTTCACTTCACCTACTGCTAATATGAAAGTAAATATCACCAAGCCACACAAACCAAAAATGTGTACGTCACGTACAATGTGAGTACACACGATTAGGATATATATATTATATTTAGTTTGTAGTTGTGCTAAAAGTCACACGACATGGTTATGTTATGTGCATACATAAAGTCAAATGTAAACAACGTAGGTACGCTGACTGATTGAAGATTAAATTAAAGGCTTACGAGTGACTGACGACCAACTTGGTTTTTGGGCCGTTTCCAATTCCAACTATGAGTGCTTTTTTATGCTTGCATGGTGTCTTGCAATGTGGAACCCACTAATAACTAACTAGTGCTTAAAACATAACCATGAACCAAACCGGAATCCATGATGTGATGCTAATTACACATGCATATGAGATAAGAGCTCATATCTTCACCAAAAGGAAAAAGTTGTCACAGCGTCTCATGTCAAGATTTTTTTTTCGCTGGAGGACACAGCATGGGCTGTATTGGAACCAGATCAATTTAAAGACGAATATTATGCCTGGTTAAAAAGATGATGTACATACTGAGAATGAGTAGGCAGAAGAACGATGTTTGGCAATAAGAACAAAAATCATACCGATTGCTCAATATCAAACCAAACTGATATTATTATGTGGCCAGGTCTGATTGATATTAATGTTCGTTTGCATAAGGTGTTAACGAAATCAATTTATTTTTCTATAAAACATGAAAGCACGACTAGCTCGATTTCGTAAACCCATTTTTCTTGACGCTTGCACATGATCAGAATAGCTGAATAGCTGGAAAAACGAATCACACAAAAAAGGTTTATATGTATATCATTTTACCCCGGAAGAAGTATCTTATCATTGCGACTGATTTTTTTGCTATGCGTATCAACATTTCTACATGATTCATTTTCTGCTGTGTCAGCTTAATGCATATCGCAACTACTACTACTACTTGTTTTTGCGTAGTTAGTTACTAATGAGGCTAGAAAGCCTGCGTTGTAAACAGGTATGTACCTATACCGAGCAATATTTATGTTATGTAGATTTTCCATACCCAAACCTTCGTTGAGTTTACGATAAAAAGATTAGACTAAAGAATACATCTAAAAAGAGCTACCATTGTTTTAACAACTCAAGTTTGCAGATCTATTTGATATTTTAATATTTTCCAAAAAACCCAACACACCCATTCAAATTTACACCATGCAGCATCGAACAAAATTAGCGTTTATTTAGGTACATTCAATTTTGTTCTGAATTTGCCAAACATACTTTATGGCTAATAAAATGGTGCCCTGTCATCAGTCAGCAGCCAACAAAGACGAAATCGCCTACAGAAATTGGAACCGACTGATAATTGGATTTAGGTAATCCAATTTCCCAAGTGTGAAGACACACTCATGGCAAATCCATTTGGAGTCGTTCCATGTCTTTATGTAATATTTGTCTCCGTTGGCGTTGAGCTTTCGTTTACACATTATTATATCTGTCCTTTGCTATTGCCAAAAGAATAGAAAAATATAGGATATTATATTTTGCAGGCATTTTCTTTTGTCTCAAACTCTTAAAAGAACATGCCTTAGAGGAAAAAAGTCATTTGCATATTGGGCAATGAATAATTTTTCGGTGTTGTGTTGTTGGGTTTGGCAAAAATAGTGAAGCAATAAATATGATGCATGGAAAATAGCTCAATGCGAAAAGTTTCGACAAAGGAAACTACGTATCACTTAGGTATTTTGCGTATCTACATAATATGTAAGTTTTTAGGGGACATGGCACAAAACTGCTTTTCCTCACTCACGCGTGCAGCATGTTTGACGATCGAAAAGTGGAGTGAGTGAGTGATGGTATGTATATTTATCAATGCTACTTTGTGAATAGCATACGTGGAGAATAGAACTCTGCTTCTATTAGAAATAGAATAAACTTTTATTTTGGCAATGTTTGCATAATAATTGTACTTGAGGGAGTCAAATGTTCCGTCGTCCTATCGTGACCTTTGTTAATAATGCAAAATTCATGGCTATACAAGATCGATTTTGAAGGTTTCTAACACGCCTGTACACACACATCCATCCATTCTACAACACTTTAACTCGGCTAATGATTAAGCATTGCACCACAACTTCTTAATGCTCACTTGAGCTAATCTATCCAAACTCGAACCAACGATTTTGCGGTTGGAGTAAATAATGAAATTTGTGGAACCCAATCAACTTTGGAGTATGTTGTTTTGAGTTTCATTTTTATTTTATCTCGTCTGATCCATTACCAACAACTAGTACATTTGAAGACATGCATGTCATGCATACTTTAAGAAGAAGGAAAATGGGGAAAGTCATTGAACTAGAAGAAGAAACGGAACATGCAAGAAATCGTTAGATCAAAAATGTTCCGGATGGGAACGACGAAGAACGTTGAAGCAGTTTACATCAAAACTCGGTAAATTATGGAATCCTTGAGATTTTAGAGTTTGCTGCATAAAGTCTTATTTATTTTATGCTTTCCATAAACACGAAACTCAGTTAGCGACATGGATAACGATGAGCTACAAGCTCCTAATTTTCTTTCTTGGCATTAAACATTTATATCTACGCTAGCTAGTAAGAAACTAGAAACATCCTGTGTGGTGAATTGTAAAAGAAAAATGCAGTAGCTCGCTAACAACGTACCAGGGGGATTTGCGTCGAAAGGAACATCCGTCTGCATTTTGCATGATGAAATGGCAAGCTGCAAACGGCAGAACGAGAAAGGATGTTTGTAGACAAGCAAGGGTAGAGAATTGAAATAAGACCTTCGTTTTGCTGTATAGCAATGAACTTCAACTTGACAAGCATGAAAACGGATAGTGGCAAGTAATAATGGTAAAAAACTAGCATGGAACGACTTACGACATGACGACACATACACACGTAACCAAATAATCCTAGCGTTTTTTCATGCGCTTAATGAAATGCAAATCCCTCATCCTGATCCAAAGAAACCCAATTCCAGCAATCCAAACTATACTGCAGCTGCAGCCTACACACTCACTTACCGTGTTACAGTCCACATGCCAAGTATAAATTGCACAACAGAGGAAGTACATTTAATTACCAACGCAAAGTATCAAAACAACCGAGTCTGACTGACTGATGTCTGATCTGAGTATCTAAAGCATACCTGTACTTGTACTATTACTATTGACGCTAATTTTCATGAAACGCAATCAGTTTTATATATCGTATAGTAGTATTGTATTTACGAACGTGTGAAAAAACTAGATACAAAACCACTAAACTCTAGATAGCTGAATTCATATACCGATGTACCGCAAGCGATGCGTTGAATATGTTGTTCTTTTTTTATTCGAAGAATAGAGGAATATTAGCACTTTAGTTGTAACAGTACACAGTTTCAAATATCTGTACATATGTGGCTTATGTCCCTAAGATAATATCCCATGTGTTATCGCATTTCGCAGATGGCTTGCATTTTCTGACAACTACTATACACATTTTGCTGTCAATAGTAAGTGGCAGGAACTCGTCTAGTCAGAAAATAATGCACCATGATAATCAAAATGATAATCACACTTCTACTAGCAGCCACTTTGGCTAGCCTGTCGGTTTGTAATTTTGTATCCTCCTATCCAACCCAATTCAATTGCGCGTCCCATCATGCACAGTTGCCTGTGTGAAACTGTGAAATGAATAAATATCAAATTCAGTTTTTAATCGTATCAAATGACTGGTACTGCGATCCAACCTGAAAGTCTTCTACGCGATTAGATATTAACAATTTCAGAAACAAGTTCTTGAATTGTTAATATATCATATTTGCCATTCCCATTTGCATTGTCACGATCCTGACAAAGATGAAGGAGTAAAATAATGCCTACTACATGAATTTTTTTATACAGAGCTGTGGTAAGGAATGGTGAGAAAAGTGGTTCTTAACTTGAATGAAAACAAATAGAATTGATACTTTTGCTGTATCTTGTCGTGAGGAAGAACTTCAAAGGTTACTATTATCATGATCGCATTATTTTTTTTGCTATATCTGTAATTCTTAGCTATCGCATCAAATTTCGAAAATAAAAAATTTCATCTTTCTTTAGACTCCATGGATGTATCCCTCTGCTCGATGGACTACTAGGAGGAAACCCATACATGTGAACCAAATTACCAGACCAGACACATAAAAAGGTCAATGATTTTTTTTCTGGCGAAGATCATACAACATATTATAAACTTTCAAAGACAAAAGTATTAGCATACTAATTGACGTGCGGAAAGCCGATTATCAATGATCAACTTTCTGACAACTTTTAATGAATGCTTGACCTTACAAATTAATTTTACAAATGACATACGAGAACTGAACAGTTCAGTCTGAACTGGTGACTGTAAGTAAGCAGTTAAATTCATATACATTCATATACACTCATATCATTTTGTTAATGAGTTAGCTAGCGAGAACGGATGCGGTATATGTGGACGGATGTGGTAGTGGCATTTTAATGATTAAGCGTACACTTTATAAATTGTCAATTTGTATACGCATAGTTTCAAACCGCATAGGTTAAAGGAAGCCAAAGGAAGTAACGTGGAAATTTATAGTACAGAACTTTATTGATAACGGATATTGGTTGGAAATATAGGTCAGTCAGAAGCAGGACATACATATTTATTGGGAATATAATAGAGGATGGGTATGGTGAGACAACGGAAGATTACAGAATCAGACATCAACTAACTCAAATGGATGAAATGAAAATCAAAAGTTTCCAAAAGTATCTTACCCTAAATTACTGATGAGGTTAAGGCGAAGTCACAAAATTGATGTGTACTTATAGTGTGATCCTGAACTAGGAGAAAGTCTTTAGATATGCTTGTAAGACATTCCACAGAATTACTTTCGTCATCCGTGTCAAAGAAATCAAAAAAATTCTTCGAGTATAAATTTGGTACAAATTGCAATACGATTTGCTCATACTTTTCCATAGATTAAGAATGAAGAAGCTACGACCCGAGCAACAATGTGGATGATTATGATGGATAATGATCATGACGAAAAATTCACCGAAAATGCATGATGACCAGTGCCCGGCCGCCACATCGATACGGCGGTTTTAACATAGCAATCCCGTGTACTATTGCCCCAGTCATAGATTACCCAATGTAACTTAATGGGCGGTTGTATTACGCGCTCTGTGAAGTGATTGGATAAAGGGGCAATGGGGCAATAGTACACGGGATTGCCTATGTTAAAACCCCCGTATACGATGTGGCACTCATACGGACGAATGGATGATGTTCCTAAATGCACGTTGAGGTTGCAAAGCATAGAAACGTGTGTTGCAAACGGTTTTGCAGCGAAAAAGCATGTGAATGAGAATCAAATGGATATTATCCAGACTCAGATGGTTTGAGTTTGAGCTCATTCCCATTCTCCAGTGTTTTTTAGTGACAACAGGTGTGACGCATCCCACTTTACGGAGCACTGCTTACTATTTTTCAGTTACGCTAGTCCAGGTAGTTGTCAAGGAAGGAAGGGGTGGTCGGTATATTTTTTGGAACTGTTTTTGAGGAGGAGAAAATTGCACGTGCTGCGTACGATTATCGAAAACTGAGGAGTCATTAACTAAATACTTGTGACCTGAGCATAGTGAGCATTGACACAGTCATGGCTTACAACCTAAAAGACGAGACGGAAACGAAGGAATACATTGATAACCTTGGGACTGAGTATCGGTTTGGGTGCTACCACGAAAAGAAGCCTGAAGGTAAAGATAAATTCAAACTTTGGAATACTGTAGTTTAAAATATTTATGTGCAGAAACAACACGCCTGACCTTTTAATACACAAAATATCATGAATGACTGAAAACTGAACACGTTTTGTGTTTGTCATTTGCATTTGTATTTATTTTATTGCAGTATGTCATTTACTTGGAGACTTCATGGAAGCTATCAAACAGGATTATGAAAAAGCTGGCAAGTTGTACAAGGTCAATTGCGAAGAGTTTAATTGGGGTCACTCTTGTTTCAAGTTGGGAAACTATTTCTTCACCGGCAAAGGAAATTATAAGATAAATCATGTTCAGGCGACCGAATCGTTTGACAAAGGTTGTGAACTGGGCTTTTCCGATGCTTGTCTGCACGGGGGATTGATGAGGACTTCAAAAATATCTCAGGTACATAAATAGTAATTATTGTTACATGTAACACATTATACATTAATGCAGGAACAATTTCAGATTGTTAATACTAGCTTCGCTTGTTTTGTATGGACATAGGTTCCCAGAAATCATGAGTTGGCGAAAGAGAAATTTGAGAAAGGGTGCTCTTTAAATAATGCTCAGTGCTGCTTTTACATCAGTGGCATGTTCATCGCCGGCATTGAAAATAGTATAGAAAAGGATATGGATAAGGCCTTTACGTATTCAAAGAAAGCATGCGAATTGGGAAATGTTTACGCGTGTGCCAATCTATCACAAATGTACAAAAAGGTAGGTGTGACTAAATCTATAATTATAATAATTATTATTGGTGGAGGGTTTCTCACATTTCAATGTCCTGTTTGTAGGGCGAAGGAGTCCAGAGGGATCAGGAAAAGGCCGAACAATATCGGAAGATTGCTCTTGAAATGCAAGATCAAGTTACTAAGCAGTTTAGAACAATCACTTTTGAAGAAGGTGGATAGAGATTATTGTTGTAGCTAGCCCTAAGCAAGTTTTGGTAGATGAAATACTTTTGGTATTATAGTCTATGTAGAAATATTTGATGACTGACTTAATTTAAAAGTTTAGTTTTAAAATGTAAAGAACATTCGCAATAAATGACAATGTGTAATATACTAATTGCTTGTTTTGTGCGTACATACATAATAATTTAAATGAATCCATTGCCTCTTCATAATGTTTTTAATGATGTCACATCAATAACATTTCTGTAAATTCAATCACTTGCGGTAACGTCGTTTTAACTCCTTGTGGAGCCACTCAAGTGCTTCCATCACACCTTCCCCAGTTTTATTGCAGCAAGTTCGCATTTCCCAGTGGAATTTCTGGCTTCGAGATTGGAATAAAGTGGAGTGAAGCTCGTGATACGTCATGGCTTCCGGTAAATCCTGTGTTAAAAATTTAAAAAATCGTAAGCACTTAACTAGAGCATCGTTGCAACTAGTTAAGAGTTGTTTATTATGTAACATTTTAACTACCTGTTTATTCGCAAGAATTAAGATCACTGCATTCATTCTTCGATTCTGCTGCAAGAATTTTTCCACGCGTCGTAGTTCAGTGCGAACTTCGTCCATGCGTTCACGGTCATTTGAGTCAACAATGAATATTACTGCCTATCAAGTTAATTAGCAAAGTTCAATTCAAACTGTAGTTTGTCCCTAACTAATCATTGTTATATAGGCCCAAGTAACTACCTGAACATTAAAAAAGTAGTTTCCCCAATTTTTCCTGACTTCATCTTGACCCCCCACATCCCACAGGTCGAACATTGAGCTTTTGTATTCGATCCTTTCATGGTTATACCCTGTGTAGAATATAAGTTAATAAATATTTCATGTGGAGTTCGGAAAGCAAAGGAAATGAAAATTTTACGGCTGACATAATATGTTACACAAACCGATTGTCGGAATAGTGTTCAATAACTGCCCAGTTTTGACCCTGTACAGAAACGTAGTCTTTCCGGCTGCATCTAGACTCAAAATCAGGACCTTCCTGTATTTCTTGCTTTTAGTCAGTGCCAAAGATGGAAGGCTTAAAGTTGAAGCTGAAAAATTTGACTTTCGTATTGGTAATGGCAACTTGGAACTGTCCAGTCCCATTGCTTTCCAAACAGAAATTTTTAGGCTTTGTGTGTAAAAATATGTCCAAATGGGACAAGATCAATTAGAACGTATCCTGAAGATTAGGTTAATGTGTGAAAAATGAATAATTTTCAACCAGGAAACCGTGCACACTATAATTTGATTTGATTGCTTATTTTGTCGCATAAATTTCTCTTCAATATTGTGAGTAGGATACTTTTCTCACTTTGATATTTAATGCTTCGATTGACTCCTCTAAAACAATAGGCAATTACGCTACCTACAACCTACCAGTTCCTAATATTTCTTATTGTCTCAGCTCATTCTTGTGACGTGTATGGAAAATAAAAGCGGCTCAATGTACGTGGCCATGCAGTAATTTTTATGGGTATTTGCTCTTTGTATGAGTTTATGAATTTATGACGCGATGAAGAAATTTATTATTAATCGAAAGTAGTTTCACATGCATTTACAGTTAAAATTACTATACCAATTTTTAATCTTCCTTGACCTGTATTCTATTCTAACCTAATTGATAAGGTCCAACCTGACCCCATATACCACTAGTATTTTCGGAAAAATATTGCGCACATTAAGTGAAACCCAGGACGCTGTTTTCATTCATTTTTTTGGATTTCGCCAATCGTCATGTCATGAAAAGAGCTTGCAGGAGGCTTTTGCGTCTTTGGCATCCGAAAATTCATAATTCATAGGTATTTAAGGGGAATCAATTGCGTCGTTGTGATTCATGGCATTATTTCTTCGAAAACATTGTCAATTGTGACACAATATGAAAGAATCCAGACCACTAGAAACATGTTTACAAACTAATTATATGAGTGTTCCAAAAGGAAGACGTTTTCTTCTGAAACAAATTTAATAAACGTAAAGAAGGATGATTTTCACAGCTTCACATTTTATGACGTACGCATGAGTATGTATGAGGGTATTTGGAGCATGAAAACACGCAAGTTTCACGACTCCGTCTCAAAAATAATTATCAAGATGGCAAATACGCACACAACGGCAGCTGTACAACGAAAACTATCAAATAGAGGAACAAAATGAAAAAGGAAATTGTCATACTCTTGCTTGCACTCTCAGTTTCATTGCTATTGTGATGATGATGATGACCATAAACACATAATGCATGTCGGTCCTCATGTAAAAATGTTTGTGAGTAATGCAAAATTCTTATACGCAAAATCACAAGGAAGCCAATTTTTAACCTTTGCATTGCAAACTTTTGTTGATCTCTATGCTAAAAATGATGCTATCAATTTTGTTTCTCATTTAGAAACTTATTATTCGTAAGAAAGAATATTTTATTCGAAAGTGACAAGTTTGCTTGTGGACATGATACATATGCTACGTACTACAGACAGGGTTTAAGGTCCTAACCTTTTCTAGCTAACTTGTTAACTAACATTTTTGGTTCGGAAAGGTACCTAAGTACCAAGGACTAAGTATCAAGGCTCAAAAATTGTTTTCAGTTATTGTTTGCACATGTTAATAACTATAATCATCATGCACGGCTATGTCTGCTTCTACCGTAAATCCCCCTTTGCTAACAAGAAAAACATGGTTTAACTCAAAACTATGTATTTTTTAATTGAAATACGAATCAACGCTACAATTTTCAGGCTGGCGCTCACTTTCTATAACAAATCTTCACTTTCTTACTCAGGCTCGTGACCATCCAACAAAGTCTAAGGGCTCAGTTTACATTTGTCATTTGTCGCATACATAACATTTCTTACGGATGTATGTGAGTAAGTTTCAAGTATGACGTTTCAAAACGGGCTCCGAGCCCTCGTATTCATCTCAATTCTGCAAGGATACAGCACAAAGATAACGTTTCCAATTGATTCCTCAACAATTGATATAGATGCCGATCGCCAATACATTCGGAGTCTTGAAATCACAGAATCGGGGGAACATGAACAGTTTTACTCGCCAAATAGAAAGCTCAGGGACGATGGAAGCTGGAACGGTTGGGATTACAGAGATACTAATAAAAGTAAGTACTGCTTATTGCTGTTTACTGCAATCTAGAATATGTTTTAATCTCTTAATTAATCTCTAGGATGGTCTCCGGATGAGAAAACCATACAAGTTCAAGTTTTAGATGAATCTCCATTTCACCATGGACGTCCAGCGTGGCCGCATGATGAATACATATTAGGGGTTTTTGATTTGAAAGCAGGCACGTCTCGTGATAACGATACGGGTACTCAAGCGAATCCCGAAACAGAAACTATGGAAAACCCGGAAGATCTTCAGAAATATTATGAGTGGAAACGCTTACAACCACGCCCGTCACCAACTGCCCTTATTGGCCCAGGATTTTATGACGTGGGATCTAGTAGTAACTATTACGGAACGGATCCAGTATCACAATCAGGAGCATCGCCATCATACTATAGATATCATCTTCCTACACACCAAGCCATTACTGATGGTTCCGGAAACGTGCAGGGCACTACTTCGCAGAATAATCAAGAATCTGCTGTTCCTGGCACTCCAAGTGAATCTAGCCAGAGTACCAGGCATTTTAATCCGTATGCTGCCTATGGTAAATACATATGCATTTACCCTTTCATTAAAATGAGTGTATGTATAGTGTTAGTGCTCATGAATGAATTGGCTACTTTGCGAATTTCTCACAGATTTATACAAAAGAAAACGGCTGAGATTGCAAATTCACCCAGGGTTGATAGCAGCCCCACTAGCTGGCTTAGCTGCTTTCGGAGCTGCATCTGCACTGACTTCAAAACCTCTCCTTCTGGAGTTGGGGTATGTTAGGAATAAGCCAGAATTTACAGGTCAGGGCTCATGGGGTTGGGCAGGAAATGGGGGAGGTGGTGGTTATAGGCCATATCCGCCATTTTATCCTCCGCCTAATCCACCGCCTTATGGAGGAGTAGGTCCCATAGGTGGAATAGGTCCAATCGGTGGAATAGGGGGTGGAGGAATCGGTCATGCCCATGCTTCAGGTGGTGGTGGTGGTGGGCCAATTTACCCCATTTTACATCCAACACGAGGAGGTGGTGGTAGGCCAGGAGGTGGAGGTGGGTCTTGGTGGAATCCATTTTCGGGACTGACGCCACGCTTGGTAATTGAACGATAATAACAATATTTAACAATATTCTAAATGTATAATCTGAATAATCTCCCATATTGTGATAAATGATTGTGAACAGATTGACAAAGTATGTGATATGATGCAATTACTAATGTATGTTTGTTTGTAGCATGTGAGATTGTTATTTAAATAAATGCTTATTTATAGTAGTACACCTACATAATTACAGAGAACTGTATAAGGGCCAACTAATGACTCTAATTAAAAACGAGCTCTACTGACTATATTAACCACTATATTATACAAGTACATAATATGTAACGTAATTTTTGGCATCAATATATTTTAGTCTTTATAGGTAAAAAAAAAGTCGCACTTGTATATAAGTCTTTCTCTGCTACCAATTTATTATACTATTTACACAAACTTTTGAAGGGGAAGGGCAGGCTAAAATATTCTGCAGGTATGTTCCTCTACTGGAAGTGGACATTTCCAGTGCTTCGCAAATTCAACGGAATTCTTCAAAGCTCCTTCCACCAGCATTTGACTACGAGTGTTCCAACTTGTTCCGACAGCCCCTCGATGTCTCTCAGCAGAGCACTGACTCTGTGCAAATGAGAGGAAGAAGAGCTGCTCTGGAGTGTAATCCTGTAATCCTGGAAGGAGCACTTCATCATATTCTTGCTCGTATGAGGAGGTGTGGTAAGCACTGTATGCTAATGTCAAGGCCCCATTTTCCAATACCAGTTCCCGGACATTCTGTTTCGTCTGAAGTCAAAGCAATCCGCAATCATTAAAACTAATTAACAGTAATTCTCGTTATATGACACAATAAAGTAGATTGCAATCTATTTGGCGTTGGTGGTTGAAATAGAAAATGAAAGCAAAGAATAGAACATTACGTCATCATCGCTCCTTTCATGATGCCCGGCTTCCAACAGGCTTGAAAGCTGTTCCCTAAAACACTCTGAGATAATCATGTAGTTTGATGCAGTGTCATTGTCCCACCATGACTGAAGGCTTCCATCAACTCCACGATATCTGCCTGAAAAATAATAGCCACAAAACGTTATAACGCTTTTATTAGCTCATTCATAGACTGTCAATACTAATCTTCAGCTTTACGCACGCACCCTCTTCATCAATAGCCGGAACATGTTGCGAGCTGCCATAATCCCAACTCCTCCATAGTTTAGTGACCTATCATATCATATTATATATCATTCCATAAAAATCTTCTTTATAGAGAATTCCGCTGAAACGAACAGCTTTTAAACTGGTTTTATTATTATTGGAAAGAAAACTTACGGGAATAGAATATTCATGGAAGTATCAAATCTATCTGTGAGACCAGCTGGAACCACTATGGAATTTAATAAATCAGATTCTTCGTAAAATGTCTAGCGTTTTGCATCCACCATAAAAATGTATGACGTTTGACATCTTTCTTAGTATATACCCAACTCACCCAAGGAATTCAAGTTTGGAATGTAACGGCTCCTAGTCTTTGTTGGATATTCGAATTTGGGCCACCTGCAAGTTTGAAGAAACAACTGAGTTTTCTAATTCATGGAAAAATGAGTATAAATAAAAGACTTTTAGAAGAAACTTTTTTTTACTTCTCAGCAGAATTCTCGTTCTCTTCTGTGGTTATGATGGTAGGCTCGTAAACCTCGGACAACTTTTTCTTTGAAAGCCATATAACAGTTTCTATATAGCTCTGCAAATAATTACTCGGATCTGTAAAGTTCAACTGAAATACAGAAAGAAACAACACGGGTTATTGCGCAACAGATCAATGCAATAATTGTTATTTCTACTAAAGGTGTATTTATGGGGTTTCCCCGAAACAATACAAAATGTGTTGCATAATACATACATCTGAATACAACTGGTTGACAAAGTCGTTCACAGAATCCACCGTTTCAACAGTCCACCAGTCTGGATACGCCAAGAACGTTTTCATGAGTTGCATCTTGTGTTGTGCAATGGTCGATGTTTCGTTGCTTGCAATCCAGTCGAGTGTTGGCATTTCCAGCGTTTCTTGAAAAGCTTCTTTCAGGTAATTCAACGTGTCATTCAGCTACATTTTATGATGACAAAAAATGAGACATGCAATAAAATTGAAAAGAGCTTTCATGGGCATAAGTGTGGGAGGAAGTGAGGTGTTGTCTCCTCGTCCCCCTTATGATTTTCAGACAGACAGACGTCTAAATTCACAAAGAATATGCCATTTTACCTGACGTTTGGCATCAACTGATTTGTGAATAAACTTTGTTGAAATTGCCCATCCAAACAGCTCATTAGTCTGCCGAGTGCATGCTTCCCACCTGAAAGTTAAATATCATTGAGATGAAGTTCTTACTCAAAAGGGATTTCCAATCCCTTCTATTCAAAAGTGGTTTTCGAATGTAAAAATATATGCATTATGTGCATACCTGGATGTACAGAATTTTCTGTTCAAGACTTTCTGCTTGAAGTGAATGAAAAGGTCCTTAAAGGTATCTCCTGATTCGGGGCCAAAGCTCAAAAGAATTCTCATACGAAGGTATTTCCCTGTGTACATTTTATTGCATGAATTTTAATTGATTCATCTATTTATGTACCAGATGCGCATCCAAAAGCTCATATTCATCAAACCAACGCAAAGTAGTAACTTGTATTTACATACCGATCGTTTCTGTATCCGTTTCATTCAAAACTGTCTCAAGATGCCTCAAGTATTCCACATCCTTCACAATAATGTTTGGCCTTTCACCATCATCGTTTCGAAAGACGGTTACTCCACTCTTGTTAGAAGTTTCGGTGAAGATCTCGTCAGTAAACTCTTTCAGCCATGTAACCATCTAAACTCAAGAACAGTTGGATATATATATGAATACACTTTCATCCGTTCAAGGTCTCAAACATTAAAAAACCCTGTGAGCTTGCACAATAAATGCATTAGTCTGTCTAACGTACCGTACTGCTGAGCTGAGCATCATCGATTTCAGACAGTTGGTTATACATGCCTTCCGGACCATCTATTTCATAGCTATCGGTTATTCCCTGTGATATTTTGCAATGAAAGAAAAGCATGATTGAAATGTGAAGGAAACAGTAGTATTACGTAGCATCGTTTCACCGAATCCAAAAGAAAATGTCAAACTTCTGTGTGTGTTTTTTTTGCTAAAGGCTTACAATTGTCAAGTTCCTTTCAAACTCAAGAATCTCTGACACAATTGTCTCCAAGTTGTTTGCATCCTCTGGGAAAACGAGTGACCAAAGTTGTTCAATAAGATTCTTATACAAACTCTCCATCTCTGGATCGTCCTTTCTCAGTTGTGAGTTACTGGAACTGGAACCAGTTGGGTGTAAATCCATCATTTTTAAGAGATGAGTGAGCCCTGAGGGAGGATGATCCAGCTAGGTATGCAGGTAGTTCAATACCAAATTGAAAATGTTAAACTAAGTACTAGTTTTAGATACTTTCCCATCACAGGAATCAATACGAATATGAATGAAAGCTATAATTATTAATCTGCATGTAAAAACTATACATGCGCCTAGAGTTTACATGCAATATTGTATCACATTGTTACATTATTATCGAGATTCGAAATGACGTTTTGTTACATTTTATGGCTCAAGAAACCTCACAGATAACCGACTACTGGTTATGATGCAAATTCAATTATAGCATAAACAGAATAATATAGAGATGCTTACGTATATCGCATTTTTTGAGGTATTCCTATCATCCACATCCACTTCAAGTGAGATGAGATAGTTTCCTTCCAAGAGTCGACGAATATTTCCCAACAAAACGGCCAGGGACAGGATAGGATCCGTTTCTTTATCCGGATTCGTTGTCATCTCTTCCAACAGCACCTTCATTTCCGCTGCGCCAACCACATCATCTTGCTTGTGCATGCACGCGTGATAAAACTGCTTGGCCAAGTGAACTGATGGCAAATCTTGGGGAGAAGTGTTCATCTCCAAAATGTCTGGGGAGAAAGCACAAGATGTATACGTTACACGAGAAAGCTCTGCTCAACTTGCACACACAGCGCAGCACACGTTCCTTTCCAATATATTTTGATTCAAAGCACACAAAGCAAAAAATTAAGTTTTTGGACAGAGATTTAAGGCTTGCCAAGTAAAAAATAAAAGAAGTAATTTCCAGTTTAAGTTTGTGTAGCAAGTCAATATAAACTGGCTTTACTTTCTTAATTTCCCAACTAACTGCATTCTGTTCGTGAGATTGCAACATAAATAAAGTTTTCTTACGCCTGATTTCTTTAAGCTGTTTTTCTTCCAGAAGCTCATGTTGGTCCCATGATTGTTTGTCTTCAGGCACAGGATTATTTTTAAACCAGTTCCCGCACGCAAACTGGTAAAAGTTTTTGCAAGGATCCACTTTGTAATCCAAAGACTCCATGATGAGACCAGCCCTCCGAAAACACTGTGGTGTAAGACATATCGTTGCGTTGTTATGTTCTGAAGATATACAACTGCCACTGCCGATGTATATGGATTCCCCTGTCGTTGTATCAGTAGTGGAGTCGGTTGTTGTATCTGTATCACCAGTCGTCATTGGTGTTGTGGATGACGGTCTCGAAGGTCGAGGTCGAGTTGTACCCTCCGTTTCGCAAGGCGAAGTTGGATTTTGGGGGCTTCTTGTTGGCAAAAATGTTGTACTAGGTGGCGATACTAATTTGCAGTCACAGTCTTTATCTGCGTTAATTTACATTAAAAATAGTTTTTCGCTTATATAATAATTTTAAATGTTAATCCTGTCTTGATTAAAACAAACGAAACGAGTAACTTACTCAGCTTAACGCCAACTACAATAACAGCTATCATTAAGGCTAAACCAAGGGCTGCGATTACTCCCAGGGACACGGACAACGATTTCTCCAGTGAAGACAGTCCCTTCCATCCTTTCCTATAAGCATAATATTCGCCTTCATAATCGTATGACATAGGGAAAGTCATGGAACCCGAATGACCAAACATTTTCATTACGCGCACTGATCATTAACCAAAATACAGAAACTATGCCACGTCATACCAGACCAATTATTACTTTTCAAACTTTATTTATTTACAATGCAGAATTTCTAATATGAGGAATATGAAAATTTCGAGGAACAAAATGTTTTTAACGTTGCTACTACGGAGGCAAGCCAGTAAAAACAAACTAATGTGATTCATATGGCAAACTGTTACAGTTCGGCTTTCGTGTTTGCTCATATTTATTAGAACAAAGTGATCTGCTCTTGTAGTTGTTTGCGGTGCAAAATTATTCTGTCTACTACTTGGGTCATTGCTATTTAGTAAAATGCAGCGGTTTGACTTGATATGGGAGATGATGGCATAATGTTCTATTGATCTAATTTATGGATGATCTTCTGCTTGATACAATAAGTGTATTATGTATGTATATGTAGACCTTTTTCATATTCATACATTTAAAAAGCATCTTGCTCCTTTACAGAGTAAATGACGATAGAGGATACAGTTCAGTCTGATCTGTTTTTTAAAAACTAACGCAGTAATCAAACCCCGTGAGGTAAACAAAGAGATCACGCTGAAAATGAATATGAATGAATGATTTTCTTAGTCACTTTATTATTTGCAACGTGGACTATGGACCAGACCATATCGTGTCTCAAAAAGCACTGGTTGGTTGTATATTTATCCTGTTGTCCGTGCTGACTTGAAATGCCTGTTTTCGTAGAAGGATCGGTTGTGCTGGAAAGATGATATGCTATTTTTGTAGCCAAACCTTTGAACAATAATAGGCTGCTAATAGAACATTGTAGTATGCAAATTAAAAACATTTCGACAAAAAGGAAGTCAGCGTATTATGCATATGTGCGTAACATCACGTTTCGAGATTCGTTGGCATTTGCACAAGTGTGGCTAATGAACGGGGGAGCACAGTGCAAAAGCGACGTGACGTTCATTATCATTTCCATTCCAGCTCTTTGTGTTCCTTCATTTGCATCTAATAATTCATTTAATATCAAAATATAAAATGCTTTACGTATGTACCTGCTAGGTATTTCATAATGGCTAGTTGTGAGTGGAGTGTTGACTATGCTCTTGGAATTCATTTCTTGTGTCGCTTTGAGTGTCGTCGAAGGCAATGTTTCATGATTAGAATTAATATTGCCACTTTGCAACGGAGATTGTGACTTTGTTGGAATGTCATTAGCAAATGACTCAATATTTGGATATAGAATTTCTATTCCATTGTCTTTTTCAAGCTTCGGATCCATATTCCTTCCTAGGCTTGGTCTATTTTCACACTTTGTATTTAAACTGGAACGAGGTTATTCACTAATAGCCACCACGCAAATATAGCAGAATTGCTTCTAGCTTTAGGTTTAAGGTCAAAATTCTTCAACAAGCGTAGGCGTTCACTTGAAACTTAACTTTCCAAAATTCCACAAAAAAATAGTGTCTCATTCTTACGTTCAAAACTTTTTGCGTAACTGTGTCTAAACCTGTCTAGTGTAGATCATTAGTGTCTTGTTTGCCCATGTTTGAACTTCTGAATATCATTTGATGAAAACTCATGGGGATGATACATGACATGACATCGGAAGAATGCAGTTGCTACAGACAGGTGTGCAATCTTTTCCCCTGTGTGTATGTGTATATCGTCATAATCTAAAACTATCGATAATTCTCGTGAATATCAGCAGTTTGATTATCAGTAGAAAACAGGTGCATGGATCCGATCAAGTTGTTATAATTGATACATGATATCAATGAAATTGAATCAATATGACTTTTAACATTCAATAATATGCATGTACATAAACGTACAAAGTACTACTGGAGTCCTTCACCTGGCTTGTTGATGGTAGTTTGTCAATGAAATCATCGAGATTATTTTTTTTTAAAGCTGGACAATAGCTAGCGAACAGGTGCTTGTTGTGCGTAGGTTGGTCATATATAGATGCAGGTGCATGAACACGAACTGTACATTGAATCTGCAGATGGGACACAAAGATAAAAAGCTATAACCTTGCTAAGCTCGTGATCGAGTCATTCCATCCTACCCGATTCTCAGGGTTTCCCATAAGAACACTGCGTTTCTTGGAAACAACACGATAGGATCAAATGACATGATTATATATGAAATTTGACATGACATAAGAAAATAGAAAATGTTATGAAAAGGATGAGAAGCAAGTTCCGCTGGTAGTTTCAATCAAAATTGACTACGTGAATAATAATTTGATCAGAGTATGTATTATATTTCGTAGAATCGGGGACAAAAAAAGCGATGACATAAACGCTAACTTAATTGGATTCCTCTTAAAATTCTTACAAAATTTTTAGTAACATCCGCTCTCACTAACATGGCATTTTCAAAAGCACCGATACGGAGATTCAATGAACCTACGGGTAAGGAGATGGTGGTGACGTGCTCAGCTCTCATGCATACTCTTGATCATCATGACATAAAAATGAATTGTCTTTCTACTCCAATCAGACCAGTCAATCCCTCCACCTGGGACATACGACCCAAAGTTCATGACGGATGTCGCGGTTTCCTCCACATTAAAGGGGTTGGTATTTGAAAAATGGGGTCGAGCTAATGGAACCAACAGCAAAGCACGTCCTGAGGACAATGAACTGTCACATTCTGGTCGCATAAGTAGAAATTCATCATTCTCCAGAAGACCTTCTATAACTGCAGTGACTGCAGCAAAGAAAACATCTGCTTCCCAAATTGTACGTTAGCATTTTACTCCCACTTAAAACGTGTTTACTCTCAAACCAAACCCATACTCAAATGAAATGAGCAGTACATAATATCCAAGTTAATTTTTCATGCTTCAAAAAACAAATACAAGTAAACACGCAAAAACAGCACACCTGGCCTTAGAGATAAGATGACGTATAATTTTATTATTATATAGCTATGTATTTCATGCATAATATGATTGATTATATCAGACACACACCTCAAAGTCAGTGCGAAGAATAAGATCACGCTCCCCCTCATCAGTGGGAAACAACAACACATTACAACCAACTCAATCCTTCACATCTTCCCGCAGACCGGTGTCAAACGCGGAAGTAAAAGGAAAGATAAAGGGAGCAGTCAAGCAAGATGAGCACAAATCCAGTCACGCTGTCACCTTACAAACAAATGATATTGTCACTGCCTCCTCCGTATGTCAAGATGTTCTTTCACACATCCAAGAGATAGAGAAAATGGCTGAAAGCCTCCAAGTGGAAGTTTCCGAGTACAAAAGGCGGCTTGCTAACGAGCTAATTAGGAACCAAGAGCTAGAAGCAAAAAAACTGGAGCTGGAGTTCACAATCCAGTCTCTTCGCCGAGAATTGGGAAAGTATGAGTCCGCCAAAGAAGCTTGGGAGTTTGGTGAGCAATCACAGAAGAAAAGGATGGACGAGCTGGTCTCAACAAAGGCGCAACTGGAACACCAAATAAGTGAACTTCAAGACAAGATGGAAGACTTCAAAGAGAAAGAGTCAAATCTATTAGGAAAAATAGCCCTACTGGATCAAAGCAAATCGGGTTGGCAGTCAGAGAAAGAGGACTATGAGCAAACGCTCAAACAACTCCAAAACCTTTTAAAAACCCAGGAACAGCGAGCCTCCGAATGGGAAACGAAGTGTGAGGAACTGCTCACCCAAATTGATTCTTGCTACCAAACATGTGAAGCCAAGGTGGCGGATGCGGAAAACAGCAGGGAAATATTTGAGGTGAAGGTACAAGAGTTGACACAGCAAAAGGAAGACCTCCAAAAAATGCTGGATACAATGGGACGTGAGCTGGAAACAGAGAAGACGCTGATGGAACTCATGAAGTCAGAGCAGGTCATCAACAGCAACAAGCAGGAAAAGTACATTAGTTGAACATGACGGCAAAATTGATAAATTCATAATGAAGCCATAATATATTCAAACCCAAAGTCACCTCATCATAGAATCATGCTTAATTATTATTCAAAATGCTCGTACTGATTAAAAAAAATTTAAAGTACCATCTTGTTGGAATTATCATATTCTCCATCTTTCATCGTACACACTGTAATACTACAAACACATCGTAAGAATATACCTGTACTGGAATAATATTCTGGACTATCTATACATACAAGTCTTGAAAATAACAAAGACACGGCGACCGTTCTCTTTTCATCTCGTTTCAGATCGCCCCAGCCCAATCTGACAAGGAGATTGGGCTTTAGTGACAAGTCAAATGCATGAGACCTCCTACAATAACAACTTAACGGACAAAGCATCCAAAATATCTGTTCGTTCGTTCGTTCTTCTTCTTTATGTACCTAAAACCCTTGTGGATATTATGCATAAGATTGACACGGGAAATAACATGTTTTGTGCATATGATATGAGTAAAGTACACATATATTGTGCTTCCGTTCTACTTGTTTTTGCTATGAACGAAGCGAAACGAACGTTGTTTATGACTCAATCCTTGTTTACATAATTGTAGAAAAATTCATCGTTATTTTTAAACAGCTGCTTCCGACTTAACCGTCCATCCAGTCACGTCTGAGCGAAGCTAGTTGTTATATCTCAGATCTGACAGACGTAATAACAACAAGTAAAATATCCAAAGTTTGAAAGTTGACTGGTTCCAAATTTTTTCTTGGAAATATCACAAGGTATCATAAACAAATCGAGTATTACTTTCGTTGATTTTTAAGAGATTCTGTTTGGTTCGTATAATGATTATTTACTCTTGATTATCAGGTAACGAAAATGGGAAATCTGTACTCAACGGTTGCAGAAGATGCAAAGCAATTTAATGAAATGTCGGGTAATGAAAATGCGTCACCAGCCACTGGAGCCACCCCTGCTACTCCCTGTCCAAGTGGTGCAGCGGAAAATAATGCAAAGCATCAACAAGTGTTGGGCCTTATCGACCCCAGATCTCCTAGTGAGGGACTTCCAAGAACGCCGTTGGAGGTAGTATTATTTTCAGTTTATGATTTAGTTTCCGTTGTATATCTTTCTCGGAAATGAGCTGACAACTACAAGCATGATTGTTTTAATTAAAGATTGAAGAAAGGAACAGGAGGATTGAAAAGAATCGGATTCAAAACTTGTTGTTAAACAAGGAAAACAATTTGTTTCAATCAAGTCTGGATATGGAGTCTGTGAAAACTCCCACCGGACCACCAAAGGATGGTCTTCTTGCTTTTGATCCAAGATCTCCCAATTCGGAAATTAACCGCACTCCCATCTCATACTCCAATCATGGGCATCCAGGACGAAAAATGTTCCAAGAGCAGCAGTAACCGGATGTTGGTAAATGAAACCGTATTCGTCGCACATCCTAATGTCATACGTAGCTATTAGTTTTTAATAAGAAAGATAATAATGAATTGCTTTTGTGAGGAAATTATATTATACGAAAGGTATTTCTTCAACTTTTTTAGTACTTTTATTTTCACATAGTGTATAAGAACCAGCTACTACGTGGTTTCGGGATTGGTTTTGATATTTTATTCGCTTTACTTTTTTTAACAAATGAAATAAAAATACAAAAATAATGAAAACTGATCTACTACTATCTGTAACCCTAGTCAAATATTATTAGCACCTTCATTCATCATACCATTTTCTACTTATTTTGTCTGGTTCTGGTTCCAAACGGACAGTAACTTGGACCGGACACAAAAACACAAACGCGTTTAATGCATAGTGAGTAAATTTGATATATATTATATAAATTCATTGTTTAGGTTAATACACATTTTACCACTATCACATCATATATCATCAATCATAATGGTCGATATATACAAATTAAGAGATTCACACGTCATAAGCACGCGGAAAAGACAATACAATCTCGTCATCAATCTCCAAAATAGTTTAAGCGACACTTGCTACATGGATCACATCGTCATAAGTTTCATAGAATACAGAATAAACACAACGATTTCTAAAAACCGTTTAGAATGTTCTAAACTATCATCCATACTCTACTCTACCCTACCCACACCAGTAACATATATATATAGCACATAAAAATACGTAGATCAATACAAGTATAAGAATACAGTATATTTTATGAGAAAGGTACACACAATTTTTATATGATATATTACATGTAAAACGATATGTTTATTTTGTTTAAGTAGAAACATCTGAATAACTTTTTTTACAACTATTCCACACTATGACATAGTTTTGAACCTAAACTACATGACAGAGCTACAAATGAAGCGTAATATTTTGTTCAATACATCGGTCAACGTCAGACTATCATAATTTAATTTTTCTGCAAATGCAAATCACATCATTAAAAGAACTGCTTCCAATTTTAGGTACATACATTTAAAGGGATGGTCCTTGACACAAGACTATCTGCCTTCTCAACAAATATATACATTTATCACATCTTTTCTGGTATAAGACTGAAGCTGCATGACTTCCTCTTCGTTCCCTGAGCCCTGACTCAAATTTTATCTAAGGGAAGTTTCAAGTTCAATTTATTTCTATCTATACATGATGAAAACCCGTCCAAGGACAGAGAAAGTAGTTTCCCATTTTATGATGGTATTTGGAAAAAGTTCAGCGTGATTTAAATTTAATTCAAGTTGACTGTTGACTGCTTAGCAAGACGGGGGATCCGAGTAGGATCCGTTGCTTATAGGAATTTCCTCAGGATGAAGAAAGTGCTTAGGACATTTTCCATTACTTTGTTGAATTTGTGGGGTGTGATTGTGATACATCCCATGATTCCCATGTGATGCTGAGTTACTTAAAGTTACAAATGAGCTTCTATTTGGAGCCATCACCACTTCTTTTGTATTCTTTTCTGGCTTAAAGAGGACTATGTAGATTTTTGGGAAAAAGAGACAGCCCAACTCTACCAAACCACTGTGGAAAAAGCAAAAAAAGTGAAAGTAAGTAACGATCCATCCCATCCATATTGCATTCCCCTGAATCTTCCATGTGCAAACTTTCTTCGTGACGAAAATGATAATAATTTCTCAGGAAAATTGACAATTGAGCTTACAGGGTTTTTAGGTACATACTAATTTGTATGGGTGGAATGTAGGACGACATAGTTTGTTGTGAAAACATGCAATCTCATTTCCAAAAATATAGTAATTTTGGTGTCGAAAAAGAGTGAGAGTAAACATTTGCACTTACCTAAGTGAAAGTGAGATCGCCAGTGTAACAATACGCACACTGCTGCTTGAGCTGATGAGATAGAGTGGCACAAAAGCAAGCCAAATAATGATGATTGTATAATTTGTAAATGCAATGTACTTGGTCTCATTAAAGCCTTCCGGACATTTTCTTGTTTGAATGGCGTAGATTGTACATAGTCCAATGAGTATTAGTGGGTAAATAAACCCAATCATGTAGCGGTAAGAATCTACCCCCTGTAAAATAGAGAAAACAGGTCATTCATTCATTCGTTCATTCAACGCCTTAGTTTACACCATTTCAAACCGGCATGAACGTAAGCAAAATCAATATATAAATAGAAAACGGAGAACGTGTAGGATTGGATGAATGACACTTCTTCGGCTCATTTAATTCTCGCTAAACATAATAAAACATAGTTGTTCGACATTGCATCATCAGCATCTCCGATTGTGAGTTTTGATAGAAGCCATCAAATCAAATACTAAAAATAGGGCGAATGGAATATGAGAACATCTGCAAACGAAGCTTTCACTCGCAGCATAATTGGAAAACGTTGACTTTTACTTTCAACTTGGCATGATATGGTGCCATAACATTATGAAGAACAAGCGCGAGTTGAATGAATTGAATTGAAAAGTCTCGTGCAGGCATATAATAAAAGATAAAAAATAATCCAATAATCATGTGGCCTTGAAACCGTATTCATATATTTTACACGAGTTGAAAGGGAAAGTTGTGGCGTGCATTGCATTATATTTTTCATTCCTAATAATTGACGACACAGCAAATGAATGAAAGCGGATACAATGTTAATCTAATTAATTATGTAATACAGCCTTTGCAAATAGGGTTATATTTACTTACCTCGCAAATTTTCAGCTTCGTTTCGCGATCTGGATACGTAAACGTAGTGCTTGGAGGATTGGAAACTATCCACACAATGTTTATCACAACTTCAACGGAAGTAAGCAGTCCCACAATAATCATTTGTGAGGTTGGACTAATATACTTAGTTTTTGGAACTGACGGTCCCGACTTTTGATGAAAAATTCTTGCAATCCTATTAGTTTTAGTGGCGATACTTGCATAGCATAGAGTTGGACAAAATCCAAGGAAGAATCTCATTACACCACAGGTAAATCTATTGGGCTCTGCTACAATGAAAAATGTAACGGAAAATGAGAGGAGAATGGCAGAGAGAAGGATGTAGCTCAGCTCCCGACCTGCGGCTTTGATTATTGGGGTATCGTTGTAATTCCAAAATACCATTCCGACAAACATGGTCACCAAAATTCCTGTAAAGATGAAAGCAAGTTGAAATACGAATCTTTCGATTGTGTAAATCGTTCATCTTGTGAAAGATTTCACATGAGTGTAGCCGGTGTAGCGTGCATCTCCTACTCATTTAAAAAAGCATACGTCTAGCTAAAACATTTTCTTACCAAAGCCAGAAACTCCCAATGCCCCAATAGCAAGAGGATTCCGGTAGTCAATGTATTTTTCCGGGATGGGTACACAAACGGAACGATTTATATCGTCTGGCATTGTTCCTAATGGGCAATCTTCACAGTGGAATTCATCCAGTTTAACTTGATATCTGCCACAATCCCGACATTTCCAACAGCAAGTGTCATCCCTCTGCAATTTCACCGAATTGTGCACAATGAATGAATGTGCAATAATGTACATTGATTGAAATTGAATTGCAGTAAATACGTTAATACATAAGCTAACGCTACAAGCAGTGACACTCATACTATCATTCTCATGATTCTCATTCGTTTGACATTCAAATGGGTATAGCTACTGTATTATTTTTATCGACACACTTCAAGTGTAATTTATTACTATTTTCATGTCATGTAGTAATAATACAATACGTAATTATGGAAAACTGCCTGACCTCACGAACTTTCACTTGATCAGGACTACACGGACTTGCGCATCTGGATGAAGGATATTTGAATCCTGTTGACGCTCTGTATCGCATAGTTCCATCGATTTCCAATGTGAGGTTTCCATTATTGGGACCCTCTGAAACGAAAAAGACAAGTTTAAATGATTGTGTTCCCCTTTTTCTGAACCTAATGTTTCTATTGAAATCCAACATCGTAGTAGTATTAGCTCGGAATTCCATTATCAAGATGAAAAAAAACAAATGAAATGAGCCTAATAGAAAATAACCTCTGCAATATCATTTATTACACGATAACTTTCGTTTCGTTTATATTGGAACATAAAAGTTGAGGGTGTTGCCGTTACACCACAACCAAAGTTCATGGTCGATTCAGTTCATTCGAAGTCTTCATTTTTTAGAGTAACTTGAAAAGTATGTACCCAAAGCAGTGTAAATTTATTGAGGTAGCTATTTGGAGCATTTGAGTTAGTATTTTCCATAAGCACAAACTAGATAATAATGAGCGAGGAAATGAATGAGTGTTTTACATTATGATATTAACATATATGGAACAAAGATATTTTTAGGAATTAATCTTAAGATTTGTATTTCCATATTGTTTCTCTCCGAAACAGTTAATTATCACATTGCCCCATAGCTGCTCCAGTTTCATCACTAATAGCTAATTAGTGTGGTAGTCAGTCACACATTGCATTCTCCCACAAATCTTTACTTGACATCCAAACATTTTGCTAGAAGTTGACTGATTGGGATATGCATCTTATTAGTAGGTTGTAGGAAACATGCGACATTGGTCAATGCCAATCAATTGTCACTTCATCTAAAGGTAGCCATAGTCCAACATAAAAAACAAGATAATTGACTGTCAGCGGCATCAGTGTATAGGAAAACTGTTTGTAATCAATTGTCTTCAAAAGAAAGCAGGCTAAAGAAAGGAAACAACAAATTGTCTCAAGTTTCCTCATTTCTTCCAAGTTGCGAAAGAACTTGTAAGAAGTAACAGCAGAAAATAGAGTTCTAATCGTGAATGTCCCTCGCTGTTCCATTTCAATTTCAACATAACGTCTAATTTTGTAAGAGTATCCCACAGTAGAGTGACCTTCGTATAGACAGATGCACCAATCCACCTTTTCTTGTTACTTATTCTGGCCTTTTCATTAAACACAACCATAATATAACTGCCAACTGTTCTTCCCAAGTCGATTGTCTTTTCCTTGTCAAGTTGTATATTGCCAAGAAGCACGCAAGAAAGCCGCTTAGAAGTGCTTGCAATGTACAATATAAGAAACCAAATGTTTAACGCTTCCAGACGGTTTGATGTCGAAAAACATTACGTAATCACGTTGTATAACTCTTTTCCCTCTGGTCACTTTTGATTAGTCTGGATTTTTTTTCTTCAAATTGGTATTTTTGCAATATGCTTCAGTTAATATGAAACATTTGAGTTATGTCAGTGCAATATGTGACCTCAACAATTTCATAAACTTTTGCAGAGTTTATTTCCCACATGATCATATCCACTACCTACATATGGCTTCATAACTTGGGTTGCTTGCCTTATAACATATACATACAGCCGGGGCTCACCAGTTCATACAAAGAATATGTTTACATCTTAGTCCAAACTAAGAAACTTTAAGAAAATTTTGTTCAAAAGTACTTGAGTATTTACTATTAAAGTGCTTTACTTGCTGTGGTAAACCAAATAATAAACCATGTATGGCATAATATTGGCATTTTAAATTCTTGGAAATTGTATTTACCCTAGTATGCCATGCAAGCCCAAAAATAAATCTACTATAATATATATATTTGCTTTACGGGAAGTAGAAAACAACGGCAAAGTTCGTACACGATGGCCTCCACTCATCCTGTAAGAGTTTAACATAACAAGAGAAAATGTGGGAACATACTAACGTCCATTTACATCTAAACTTTATAGAAAAATGTTTCTGTGGTTTATGTGGATACTTTTATTTCTGCTGCTGTGAGTTGGTGTTCAAAGTGCAATATCATGTAAAGCCCAGTTGCCTATCATGATTTCCAGGATGATGATGTTTGCGTGGGACGTACTAACAAGATTGCATGAAACCTAATGATTAAACTTCCTCCTCACATTTTTCGTGGGAAATATCAGTTTTTGTCCGTAGCAATAATGAGACACTAAAAGTACACGGGGTTACTGCTGTTGTATCACGTTTTGATGCCTTGTGACTTTTGTTGTTCATTACTAAAAGGGAAACTACGTTACCCAGGGTGTTCGAAATTTACAGTGTGAATACATCAAGTCAAAAGTCAGATAACACAATAAACATATAACGACAATAATAAGGGTTCAAGGGAACAAAGAATAGGTCGAGCCAGACCAACAACAACAGCCTAGCTCTTTCAATAACGTCACTGATAATTTGTCATTCAAAAGTGAAAGCATTACAATTGCAAGATCATATCTGTAAATCACAAAAGGAATAGAGTGTTCATGATTTTTTAATTAGACAAACCTTCCTTCCACTACGTCATTGGCTCTATTTACATAACTAGACTAGAGAATTCTTATATTGTCTACTTTTGAAAATGAAAACGAAGACTTTATTAAAGAATTCAGTTACTGATAATAACAGAAAGTGTGTCGACTAGTTTTTGGTACAGCCCATCTTGATATAATGCTACAAATTAATGATCTGTTATATAACACATAATTAATGAGGCATAATCTATTTCATTTGGCTAAACCAAGGCAATCCTTACACATACGAATAATTCATAGCAATTAAAACCTTCGAAGCGTACAATACATTTGATAAATTCTTTAAGAGGCTTTCAGATTCTTTCACTGCTTTCTCTCATCCGTGCTTGTTTAAATCGTAAGACGTAGATCGGAATTTAAGCCAATTGCAACGTCCATCACAACTGATCGGATTAGCAAATTATTAAAGTGGTACCAGACACAGATACCTTCTTTATCATTACTTAATTATTACGTTCCAGTAACCTTTGATTAGTAGCAACCAAAAATTTAAATGATCAACCCTCTAGCCACGTGCGTTCGTCGTAGTAAACTAATGCTAACTTAATATAGACCACCGATCAACACTATTAACACCGCATTGTCTAGTAAAAATGTACATGAAAACTTTCCATGAAATATTTACGCCACGACCATATATTAACGATCATCATTACCGTTGTCGTCCTAGTCTCAATATTCTACATCTACAAGCAATGCTAAGCCACAAACCGGTTGATGGCGGTTTTAATTTTGGGTGTAAATACACATCCATGTAATAAACACGAAATAATTACATACTTGTGTTGAAAGTACCACGTATAGCAACTTTCCACAAACCATTTTTGTCTTTGATGATGATCCATCAACACATGTGGCAGAAATTAAAAGCGCTAGCCTCACTGCCCTTTTCATTTCATACCCCATCATTCATCATTCTCCGTATTCTGTGTGTTGCGTAAGCACATCGCATCATTCGCAACGTAATAAAAGACCTAACGTAAGTGCACCCGAACCGCACAGTCAATAGTGGCATTCTCTTAAGCTAATATTTAATGGTGCATAAATGCAAAAACTATGGAACAGTGAGGAATACAATGCAACCAGAAATAGCCATGTCAGATGTCAAAGGAGCTAGTTATCTCGGCAATGGTCCATCAACCTAAATCATACGATATGATAGACGAACTAGAAACTAATACCACAGTGAACTATATTTGTGCTAGTCTAGCTAGGACTACCGTTTCTCGCATTCGCATAATGATGTGTGTAGTTGCTTTTTTCTACTGCTGTTTCAACCATGCATTATAAAAGAATTATCAGAAATGCAGTATGAAAGCGAGAAGCAGCTGGAAACATATCTGCAATTTTTTCGTGAGCTTAACCTAGATTAACAAACACTGCTAGTGGCAAACTCGAAGAGAAATGTGTAACATCCTTCTGTGACAGACAAGATATTATGGTGGATTAAAAGGAAAATAGAATGATAGAGGAGGAAAGATGGATAGACATGAGACTGAAAAAAATACTACATGTGGAACTGAGTACCATGTTCTACCTAGTTGAGCAACTTTCTCCTTGACACATTGTATGTAGTATGTACATTATATAGCTGGTATACTGCATTTGCCACGTAATTAAAAGGATTGTCTACATGTAATAAGCGTACATAACTTTGCCACATGCACAACACAATGCACAACGACTCTTTTCCATAGTGGAACTGCCATGTAAGAGACAGGCACGGATTTTTTCTTCTTAAATAATGTGGTATTCGTCAAAAGCCCACAAACACACAACTTTCAAAACAAGATGAAACCAGAGGGGCTGAAGTGGATAAAAAGATACCTTATACGATGATAGTATGAATGATCTTGAGTTTTTATACATTAACGTCTGGAAACGTGAAGGAGTACATAACTTTTTTGTGCGTGAGTGAAATATTTACCACGTTTGAATGAATGTCTGGCATGAAATGGTATACTATGACTCTACAAAGACGTAGGACGCGTTGAAGCACTACGAACGAACACAACATGATGCCATCAAGATTCCTCTCAAAATGTCGATGTGGTTTAGACCCATTTCATACCATGCCATTTCACAAGATGATACACAAACTTGAGAGAATGACAAAGCTACGTATAATAACTACACTGGGTATATATGATGAAGTTTGTTTGTTACGGAGATCATTGCTGAAGCTGAGCATCAAAAAGGTTAAATAGTCAACCGTAAGTGAATCTTGCAAAAAAAACCAATAAAAACCCAGCAGATCTTGTATCGATATTTACAATGGTGCCATTTCCATTTCGTATCATACTGTGAACCACAGTATAAATGTTTAGACATGATTTCTTTCTTTTGTTTTGTACTTGTACAGACTTCATCTCCATATTCAACATATTTGCAACTGTTAAACCGAAGTGAAACGATATACGTGTCTGTTTCTGTTTGAGAACAAGGGCTGGACCGCCTGAAGAGATGAGATACAGCTTTTTTATATCAATGTAAGAATATACATGGAATGGGAGTGTGCAAAACAAGACTTTCTCAACACTTTATTCTAATATCCTACTGTGGCTTCCTTTCTTTGAAACACTCTTGCAAACTTTATTTTTCTCACTTATTTCTGGCCTTAAACAGAAATGACTTTGTGAGCATTCACTCACTCAACGTGCTTGATTTACTTTAGAAAGTATGTATAATGCTAGTCTGCTGAGATTTTTCCGACTGACAATGAACCTTTCCCTCACTGAATTAAATTGAGATTGAGAGGTTTTCAACTGCAAGTAATGATCGAAATGGAATTTACTTCAGTTTTTTTTATATTTAGAATAAAATCGGATGGATTTCTCATTTTTCTTAGTAGAGATAACAATATCATAATGAAAAGAACTTGAAAGAAGATCAAAGTGAAAGTAACTTTAGCATTAACTGGAAAATGATTTGATTGAGTTAAATTCTATTTCCGGCGGGCCCAATCTTTTCATTTACAGCAATGCTGGACGATGGCAGGCAGATCTAAAGTATAGCATGATGATTAATCATGTCTTACCATAACTATAGTCTGTATAAAACAGCACAAATTATACAAAACGGAAATTTAAAGAAACTGCAAGATCAGTCAGACCTTGGCCGTCACTACCTATGTTTATGTGAGAAGGATTTTGTTGAAAAAATGAGAAAGATTTTGCCCATACTCTACTATAACCAGGGATGATACTTAATCTTATTAGAGCAAGTCTTGTTCCGTAATCTGACGTGCACGGGTTGTGGCAAAGAAAGAATGTAACATTCTGAGTGAATAGATGACAACTTCTGGATTTTTGTCTTTCAAATCATTAGTACTCTGTCGGGAAGAGTGGTTCGTACGTACATTGAACATACATATATATACAACCAGTACTTAACTAAAAATAACATAAGATATACAAGCTTTTCTTTGAATAAAGTTCATCCGATTTTTGTTGAAAGCCTCTTTTATTATTCTCCTCTTCAAACGGATATTGTATGTGAGCCAGTACTCTCATTCTTCTCGACTCACAGTTGGATACTTAGAAAAAGCAAGCTCACTTCATCCCACAAAACAGAGGATTATTATTCGCTAAAATATGGAAGCTGATCCACTACCTTGATAACATAAGCTTTCAAGTGACCCTTCTTAAGTTTCCGGTTTTGATACCAACTGCGTAATATATTCGCCTTCCAAGTAGGCAATATGAAAATGCTCAAGCAAAGATAATGTTTCCAATATTGTGACGTACAAGATGAGATAAGTGTACCGTATAACATATATACTGACGCCATTTATTCCTGCGTTATATTTTACAGGTTCAGCAGCTCTTCAGCAAGAAAAAGCTAAGTGAAGCAGCTGCTCTCTCTTCTTCTCCACTCCAAAGCTCGTGGATGACATGACGAAAATGGAAACGTAAAATAACGGAAGCAACAACATAAAGTAAGACGGGTGTGTTCCGTCCGCACTTATCATTTCAAAACATCAATCAACTTTCCCTGGATGGATGTTGTGAGAACCATTTGTGGGATATCATATTATCTTAAGATAAGGCCATACATGTCATACAAAAAGTATTTGAGAGTACTTGAGTGAATGACAAATATCATATATAATTTATTCCATGCATGACATCCAAAATTCAATTGACTATTGATAGTTCTCATCCCTGTTTTTGACAAATGGCAGGATCTAAATTCTGATAGCAGCAGTAGGTAGTTAAGACATGCCAAAATCGATTTCATCGCGAGTCTCTATGAGTGAAAGAAGGCTGCTACCACATAGCAAAACACCACAAAACACTGGCAAAAAGTAATTAATTTTCCTCGGAAATGGAAAAACGAGTAACAAAAATGAGGAATGAAGGAATATTGCTGGTGATGGTTTTGCGAAAATAATCAAGTGAAAGTCAACTACATACAATATATTTCCTTTCTGATTTTTATGAACTGTTTCCAGTAAAGTTAATGTTGAATGTCACATAAGTTTGTCGGTTAGAACCACACTGTAATTAAAATCATTATTACTCTTATGCATGTATGTAACAAACTGTACCCTATTTAGCCAGGATTAGCATCGATTCAAGTCCCACGCGTGGTACCCAGGTCAGAACTTGGGTACTACTCCATTTGAACAAAGTACCGATACCCAACCACATTTTTGATCTATCTGGCATGTGTTTGTCCACTAAAGAAGTCCCAGTTTTTGGTACCTAAAGTCAATCACAAAGTACAAAAACGGACCGTTTGAAGCATATTTTAATCTGATGCGTTTGTCCACTACAGACGTGGCTTCGAATTGGTCTCAAAGTTCTCTCCTCAAAATTTGGCCGTCAGCGCGGCATTGGTACAGTATTCAATTACTTGTGTGTTTATATGCTATGCTGTACTAATAGTAATGGAATTAATAGTCGTAAAGTCATCAATTATGAAGCCATCATTTTAGGTACATGTTTTTGTCACAATGTAGTCATACACATCATATGATCATTCCTGAACTCATGTTGTTCAGTGCATAGTAAAGTGTTAAACTAATGAAATTAAACTGCCGGATATGCCCCACTTTTTAACGTAAAGCGAATTTAACTATTTCAACTAACAAGAGCTTTACAACTGACGATCCTAGCTATGAACTAGAAACAATGACGCTAGTTGGTAACTGTTCTAAACCAGCACAGGACTATATTTAAAACACTTCAAACACTATTACTGATGTTTATTTCTCAGGAAGTTGACAAACAGAACTTCAACATTCAGGAACGTAATAATCAAGCTTTACTTGTTTTTGATTATTTGAAATAAACATCACAAGTCAAGTCAACTCCTCTAATGATCAATGTGATGATGTACTTCCACAAAACACAAGTATTACTTGTATCAACTTTGAGCGTCAACCACAACCATGAAACAATATAATCTTGAGTGCTTTGTCAGCATGGCAAGCTGCAGAAAAAAATTCTCTGTTTGCGGCGCTTTTAGCAAACGTAAATGAAATGAAAACCTAACTATTTGGTAGCCGCGCTTGACCAAAAGGGAACGCATGATGTTTCCTTCATTTCGCTCAAGCAGAATCTTATGGTAACTTGGTTATGCAGTCGCTAGTTTGGTACCAGTAGTTCTATTCTCTCTCGTCCAAGCTCAATGTAGCTTTGAGCACGCTAAACAAACCTTCTTAGTACTGGATTAGTTTGGATTTTAATTTAGTTGTCTGGTTAATAGGGGTAAGCGCCGAAAGGAAGAGAGAAATCATGGATTTTGTTCTTTCTAGAATCTAATATATTGTAGTAATCAATAGTGCTACAATAATGCAATGTCCTGATGAATGAAACACTAACATTGTTGATATATGATGTAGATTCTTATCATATAAACATAATATTATTATGGAAATATTGAATACTTACGGGAATAGTTGCCGACCTTGTGCCAACTATAAGTGCTTTTATTGTCACGGTTCTGTTGAAAGTTGACTATTGTGTACCGAGTCGGTCCATCGCCTTTGTTGAAGGTAAAAGTGTTCTCTTCTTCGTCTGCATCATACATATATATGGGGCAAAAAGAAAAAAACGTGTAATTTGATGCGATTAAAAAAGTTTTGCCTTTCCCCTCCTTGTAGACTACTCGTGTGTCAGAGTCTGAATACAAATAATACAGGATTGCTTTTTGTTTGAGTGAGTGAGCATTTAAGACGAGATGATGATGACGATGTTGATAACGATGATGATGATGGGTGATATCATCAGCAAGCGTCTCTGTGTACTTTGGCAACCTCCTTGTCGGAGCGGAAGGAAAGTTTTTCTTTGGGGGTTTTCTCAGTTGGAAAAACATTTTACCGAGAAGCCGCTTTTCTGTATCATCAAGATGATGATCGTTAAGGAGGAAGTAAAATTTTCCCAAGCTTTTCTCTTCCTCCATATTTCAGCTTTATGAGAAGATCAATTTAATTCGCAAAGTTTTGCTGCCTTTACATCATATCGTACCACTATTTTGCCAAAAGTTGGCATTGGCGCTCAACTTGACTTGCTCTAATCCAGAAATTAATTTAATGCTTTCAAAATCTCTTTAAGAACGTGTGTTTTGTTTCGTCTCGCCCAAAACAAATCCTTACGGGTGTAATAGCCAGATGCAGACTTGACTCAAGACTCAACATAATCATGAAAGGATGACAAGGAGTAATGTTTCTTACCTTTGAATGAGACGTTTTGCAAGCGTTCAAAAACCTTGATGCCATCAACATGCTGCATAGCTTCACAAACGCCAGGGATGCCACCACACAATTCTGCATGCATGTCGTGCAATGCTTGGGCAAAAGCGTAAGCTGCATCTCTCACAAAGTGGACAAAGGACTGTTGTGTATAGCCGGTTTCCGATGAGATTCTCTCTTTTTCCGGCTCACAAACTGCTCCCGATGAGTTTGAATTGGCTGTTTTGTTCAGTGTGCAGCTATTGTTTCAAAAATTCATTGTCAGTTCAGTAAAATAGTATAAACCACAGCTTTCCTTTTCCAATGCGCGCTCCCATAATGAGATGCATAGGGTCTATACAATTCAGTCACGTCGACCACATAAAATAGCTATATAAACTTTAGATGTCGCATTCGCATTATTGAAGTGGACCTTTCTCCATAAAAAGTTGCTTGCTCTGATACCGAAATGTATGTTGTTAGCATGAAGCTGGAGGCCATTCAGACATCGTATGTCGTGAATCATTATTATTTAATTCGTCTCGTCCTCTCTCTAAACTTACTTGAAGTGATGCTCCCAGAATTCAGAGAACCAAGGGTTAACTTTGGAATGTTCGAGTGTCCTACTCGTAAAATATTCATCGAAGCCTCCAATGCTGCTAACAAGAGGTTGAATTGCAATAGCCCCTTCCAACGTTTCCTCCTTTCCCTAGGAAAAGCCAAGAAAAAGCAAATATTACACATGAATTGGAATGGTTCAATAGGGAATAATATGATATAGCAGCACTATATTCATTTCCACATTGTTGTTTTTCAAAGTTGGAAACAAAACAATACATTCATTGCTTTAAAAGTACGCTTTTCATATTCTTCTCACGATTATTATATTGAAAATTGTTCCGCTCTATTCCAAGGTCAACTATACTGGCGTGTCTATTACTTTTTTTTATGTTGTATAGAATTGGGATCAATGCAATTATAGTTGTGATATATATTGCACATAAATTTTCATTTTGAATTTTCTTTCCTATAGAATATTCATAAAGTGGGCATTCCACCACCAATTCTGCCTCGAAAAGAATAAAAACATTCTTTGATCACAAAAGTTTTAAGATTCGGTAGGCATATGTAAAACGTGTATCGAGAAGAAGGTCTGTGCCAAAAATCCTTGAAGCGAATACATTCAACATTCTCTTCATTTCTTCACGAGATCAAGTAATTTAACTGCCCATAAAATGAAGCACATAACATAATATTTGCAAACTTTCTTGTGCCTTTCTTCTTCTTATGATCTTGTGCATATATAGCACAACAAATGTTGTGATTTTAAGGTTGGATTCATTCCAAAAGTATGTTGTGTTTAGTTTAGATGGATATTTTAAGCGGAAAAAAGTGCTTTCGTTTCTTCTTCCCATTGAAAATTTTAGTCATGCATTAAGCATAACATTTTGATAGATGCATATGTATACACTTAACAGATGTATGTATCAGCTCGTAAATTAGGATATATGCAAATCGTTACATTTTCCTTTGGTCGGACAACATGTTTACAAGCTACTTTGAAGTTTCTCCGTCATAAAACTTTTAAAGTAAATGAGCAACTGACTGCATGCATGAGTAAGGAAGGAAATATAATGTAGAGTTAAGAACACAAACCAAACCTACACAACACACTTTGTGGCTTTTTTGTGAGTTTACTTAACCTGACTCACTCGGAAACAGGAATGAAAATGAAATGCTTAAAATGCTATTACGTAATAAATGTGAGTCCATTTTTTTCAGTCTGAAACAGTCAAAACGTGGGGTTGAGCTCGTAAAGTGAATTGTATTATGATCCCATTTCATTTCCATTAGTCTTCTACGTATATGTATATTAACAAGAAGAGAAACGTGCAGACATCATTGCACAATAATTTGTAAAAGTCAAAGGAAGTACGAAAGAAAAGAAAACGGAACGAGCTTTCAAAGAAAACAGAATACTGGGCAGAAATATCCAGTAAGGTCTGGATTTCATCTTTGAACTGATAAATAATATGTCTATTTATGCATTTCATGAGGGAGATTTCGAATTCAAATCCATCTTATTTAGCTGAGTTAAAACTAATTGCACAACGGAAGAAGTGGCAACACATGTTCATTATTGATAATTGCTCTACTTTCCTTACACTTTTCCCTTATACTGATTCACATTTAGAAAGCGTTATTAGGAGTAGAAAAAATTGTGAAACAAAGTTTGCTAGAACTCAATAGACCACTATAGCAATAGCAATGGCATACTCACCTTACTCTTTGAGTCTGAGTCAAAAGCCTAGAAAGAATCACAACGGGTGCTTCACACATGAAAGAACACTTTCTTTGATTTTCTATTCCGGCAACTTAAAACCCCCTATCTCTTTGCGATGGGATGGAGTATTTAATTTAAAAGAAATTCGTGTAGGAGGAATGAAGGTAGTTTAAAAGGAATCTATTCTAAATTGTAGATCTCCAGCTATACAAATTTATATAGCTGATTAGTTCCTTTCCTTTGGTGTAATTTTACATTCAGTTTCCAAGTTCAATTATTCCATTATACGCTTGCTTTGCTTTCACAAACGTATGTACCTGAAGGTGTTCCCTATCACCTAAAAGCCTAAAGCATTTATTAGTATGCATAGCATTTGCAATTCTAATGACGAACAAACGAATGAATAAAATAACCTTGCCTTGCACTTGCCAGCGTTTTTCCCATGGTCAGTACAATGTCAGTGCACACTAACTAGTATGCTCTGGTTCAGACCTAGAACTGGAAATGGGGCATTAGATCAAACCATCCCAAAAACCAAGTTTGCAAAATCATCCAACCACGAAGATTTATGCGCGCATGCAAATCTAAACAGATTACCCAAAGGGAGTTCAACCACAAAGAAGATTAGACATTTCTCAGCTAGCTGTCAGTTTACTGGCTTCGATGACGATGATGATACCCCTAGTTTAAAGACCAGATTCTTGATAATGCTACGTGAAAGAGTTAAATTGGGTGTAGCGGTTCGTAACGTCTAATGCAATTTCATGAACACATTCAAGCTGTTCCTTGTAACTAAACTGTCAGTATTATTATAAGCAAGACTAGGTTAGGGTTTTAGTAGACAACTTTTTGTGTAGGCTGATTATTAGTTATTGTCGTTGTTGGCGTTGCTTACCATTGCCACAGATCCTCGGCCGGTCCAACCGTCAGTGCCAAGCCAAACATATCTGTTGCCGAGCCCAAGCTTTTTAGCTGCTTCCATCAAGTAACCCGCATTTTCCTTCTCCAGGATCAAGAGTATCACTAGCAAAATACAAAACAATATTGCATCAACATGTCAACAGATTAGAGCTTGCTTCGATATCTACAGGGACGAAGCGTTGTTCCAAAAATAGGTGCATGTTCATAACACAAATTCCTATTAATACAAGGTAAAGGCGTGCTACGAAATTGGCTATGGAAAAGATTTCGTGTACTCTATAGGCTTATATAATACACGAAAGCAGAGCCAAGGCTATTTGGCACCGGCTTAAAGTTACAAATGCCTCAAGGGAACAAACTAACTTGGTATTTAACTTTCCTGTCACTTTTTCTGGCGAAGCCCGATAAAACGATACGGCTTTCCTCTACAAATACCCTTTATTTCCATTATGTTCCAGGTTTTGCCTTTTTTAATTTCAACTTGTGACGCAAAGCGAAAAAATTAATGCACGAGAGGAGAAAGCAAAGCAAAAAAGTTTCAATGCAAAATATGTAATTATTTTTCTTCCCAGAACAGTACGAGTAGTGTATATACAGGTTCACATGTGCCTACACATTCGCTCAAAAAATCTGAAACATTATCTCATCTTATCCCAAACATTCTCTTTCAGGGAAAAAGTAAACAAGTAAATCATTAAAAGTCTCTTATTACCATCATCGTCTATATATATACTTACCTCTTATATCTGGTTTGGCAGCGATAGCTCGAATAATCTGTTCATAGTCAGGTCCCTTGAATTGATATCGAATGACACGATGCGGCGTTGTGAAACAGATTGTGTCATTCTCAACGAGTTCGCGTATCGAGTCATAGCAATGGAGACCATATTCACTGTCAGAGTACACCACTGCAACATATGTCCAGTTGAAGTGTCTAGGGAAATGAAAATATCCAAGTTTCAATCCTACTAGTCGTGTCATGTTGTTCAACAACATTCCGACTTTATGCCTCAACAACCTGCTTGTTCAACTTATTTAGTCTTTCATAGAATAACAGAGCCTACTAATTAAGTTATGAGTTGTTGAGAAAATCTGAAATCGAAAGCATCCATTGGGAGTTGAGAGACTCATAATTAACTCACAAATTAATGCGTAGCATGAGAATACTTTACTGGGTAAGCGCAAATTTCCATAAAATAAAATCACATGCTTTCCCCAAACGTGAGAGACAGAAAGTTTAAATACATACATGCTAAAATGGATGCCTTTAGTTAGTTAGTTATGGGATAATATCTCGCGTTGCCTGAATTATGTAAGAGCAATTATCAGCAATATTTATTGCAATTACTTCTACATTATCAGAGAATTCCCTTGTCATGCATACATATTATTATGATCATTATCTCAAGAAGGTATTTTGAATATTATCCTGAACAACCAGCCAATCTTTTCTTTCTTCATTAATTCCTTATTAGCCAAAATAAATTCCCTGCATACTTTCACCTAAACTTATTTATTTCCTGGATTTAAAATAAGTCTGAAAGGCAAAGTAAAGTAAATGAAACAAAGCTATATGTATAACGCGCCTTGGTGTGATGTCGCAGAGCAGACAGAAGGTTGCGGAAGGTGAAGGTTTAATGCAATAAGGCATGCGCGTGATTGTGATTATTACGCGGAGAAGCTTTACTACCACCACCAGCTGCTGGATGCTTTTCCTGGCTTGGTAAACTGGATGATAATAGCTTTTAAGGGGGTATGTACTACGAGACGATGCGATTTTATCCCAAATTTATGAGCTATCTTCAGCTCTTACCACACCATAATGACTGCAAAGTAATTCAATTCACGAGTCCCCTGTCCTCTATCCTATTACAGTAAATAGTATCAGGACCACACCACACCACGATGCCGACTTACCATCATTATCACCCAACCCAACTCTCAACTTTCATGATCACCATTCTCATTCTCTCAACTCAAGGACATTTCAAAGGGGAAGAGAAGTGACTACTTTCTCTCACTCCAGGAGTGTGTTTAAGAAGAACACACTCACGTCAAGAGTAGTTGTTAAATTTCTTATTTGCTGCGACGAGAGCTATTTTTTCTTCTTCTCAGCTAGTAAGAAGAGGAATGTTGAGGAAGAAATAAGAATGTGTTAAATTTAAAGGGTGCCATGTGGGCTATAACGTTTTTACTTTTGTGCAAGCAAAGAAATGCTTGAATTCACAGAGTGAAAGCAATTTCACATTCAGAAGAATCTAAATGTATGGTAGAACAAAGGAGCGTGGATAGCTTTCCTTTTCAATTCGTTTTCCTTTCAGAAGAAATGACAATGACAATGAGAGAATTATATAAATTCATACAGAGTATTTTATAACTGACTCTGTGTGTAATTGCGGTTTCCTCCCAGCTCCGTCATGACAGTCGCGTTTCTGTTCTCGAGGTTTGGAGAATGCCGTAAGATACACAGTTATATGGATATGAACGTGATGTATAATTTTTGTACTCAAATCATTCCACCATCCACACCACCACCAATAAACCCACACGAGAGGGCAAAGAACGTATAGCATACAAATCAAAAAATTTCTGTCAAATTTCCACTACACTTCAGAATTATGAAATCAATACCACATGTGATATGATGTGATACACATTTTTTGTGTTGGTTATGCGTTATGCGGTTTCGAGAGAGAAAGTCAAACACAGTAACCAACTTTTGAAATAAACTTATGCCAAGTGCGACTAACATTCCACTTCTTGGAAAAATTCATTTCATTATTTCTTCTTCTTGCATAACTGAGATTTTGCTACTTACCTCAGGATCTCTATGAGTGCGTGTGCTTGGTTGACATCCGATGGAACGGTTCTGAAGAAGTATGGAAACCTCTCCCGATTGCTGAGCTGGGGCGAAGTCGACATGTAGCTTATTTGGGGAATCTGAAACAACCTGAGGAGACTGGCAACCTGTCAAGAGCAAATAAATCCACATGTTGCTAATATTCTGATCGGGCCTTATTACTAAAACAAAAAGCACTTTCCTTTCCAACACGATAAATACAGTGGAATAAGCTGTGTTTTGAGAAAGACCCGTAGTTGAAACGCGTGTTCTGAAAGGTGATTGAAAATGGACTTGCTTCTTGTTTGTGGTAAAATGGTGACACCTGATAATGTCAACTGTATGCCTATATTTACTATTTTGGTGTTAAATTAGTTTGATGTATAGAGTTAGTATTAATATGACTACTTTCTGACGGTCACCAACAACCACATAATCTACCTGTTTGAAGTTCCACTTCTGAAATTAGGTTATTGCCATTGTTTATTGCTATCCTCAAGGCAAAGACGAAAAAAGTGAATGCTGTAAGTTTCTAGTTTCACAGAAAAACAATTTATTTATGGTAAAACTATGAAATTTTGAGAGCATGACATTCCCTTTTCTTTCGCTTGAGTAATAATTTAAGCATAATAATATTCAATGCATATCTACTTATACCACTTATACCCATAGATCCAAAGTAGAAATTTAATTTTTAGTTATTAGTCACATGAAAATCAAACAGCAAAGCATGTTTGGTTTGTCTTTGTATTATGAATAAACCTGTGTAAATCTGGAAATAAATTTTACGTTTATTCCCCTGAAAGTAATGCAGTATTTTTGATGGCTTAGCAGTAGTTAATCTACTGTAGATTATGACGGGAAACTATATAGCGTAGATAGTGACGTTGTCGTTCATTACCATCAGAGTCGTTTTCTCATTCGTTATTCTCACTTGTAATTCTATTCAGTTTCCTGAAAGTTTATATAGTAGCATGTAGCAAGCAAACTCAAGTGTAAAGTAAATGCCTTTGGCTTGTGACTAACACTTTGTCTATCGTATATTAACCATTGGTTCTACTTTCTCGTTTAATCTTTTGATCCATCTTTCATGTGTCATCGTCATCATATTTACTCAGGTGATTGGCAAATGCCCTACTTTTACTAGTGGTGAGTTCACCAGGAAAGTTTCATTTTCTAACAAAACAACTGGGTGGATACATAGTACTCACATTCTACATTAACGCCCTATCCTATAAGAATGAGAAGTCATAAGGTAATATGACTTAATGTCACGGTCGCGTTGCTATCAAATTCTACGTATAATGTAAACACATGCACATCCATCCACGACCCAAAAATTTATTTCGGCACACATCAACCTATTATGACCGGATGAGTGGAAGCCTTCATCTTGTTGAGGAATTTTGTTAATAGATATAGAGGTCACATGTCACGTTCCATCTCCATCCACAACTCCATAATTCCATTACTATTACATTACATCTTATATCAATTTTAAAGAACAACGTGAAAACATAAATTATTTCTGATGCCTGACAGGTGTGTGAGACACAGAGTTTACTTGCTTTCTTCGTATAAATTTGGAAGTCTGGTGGGTTCTACTACAACGAACAACCACATAATAACGTTCCTTACATGAAGCTAAATTCATGTTGACTTAGGTGGTCCAAAAAAGTACACAAGATTTTCTCAAGTTCATGCCACGCATTCCTCATGGTTCGATCAACAAACCAAGCCACCACAGCATCACCTGAATAACAAACGCTATAGTGTCATACATACATGGTTAACGACATTTTATATCAAATACCGTTAATATTTAACCTATAACTACTGCTTTGTACTGCGCAAAAACTCACTACACTGGTCACATTCTCACGTTTCTCATAAAACACGAATAAATCGTGCAGTAAATCTGTCCGTCAACTTAAGCCTTCCGTTTCGCAGCGATAAAACCTAAATTTATTCCATTTTAGTGGTTAACAGTCTTTTCAAGATTTCCATTTTTACTGATGACTAGACAGACGTTTCTCCTTAACATCAAAACAAAAATGATGGATGCGGTAGATATAGATGTACCTGCGAATGCGAGACAGACGATTATACAGCTTTACAGCCTTCAAACAGCCACACGAATTGACAGTCTTACAATGTAAGAACGTATTTTTTGATTTTTCGCTGAAGCAAGTCCTTGGTGCTTTTACTTTTGTCAGACTCGTGCAAGGTACCAGAAAATTTGAAAACCGAAAACAAAGCCTTTAGTCCTACTCAAACAACTGTCAGTTGTTAATAGTTGACATTTTCATGTTGTTTATGTTACTATATTAATTACTGTAAATACTTATGTTTGAAGATTAAGGAAAGTTGTTTAACTATTGTTTACAGCGAACTGTACGATAAGTAGCTGTTGACATTTACTAACGAGTTCCATTTTTTGTAGATTATTATTACTAGTATGTTGGTAGTAGAGTGTGTAGCGACGATATCAACAACTATTACCTAATATTCAAAAGGAAGGAAATATTGAACTAACCTGAATAGTAACTGAGGAAGATTGACCACCAATTACTCCAACAATCCGGTCAAAGTTTCCGTTCCGAAATTTCGCTGGCGAGCCATCCGAACATTGGAATTCTGTTTCATGATACTCATTGTAATGGGATATGAGACCTAGAAAGGAGAAAGTCAATAAATAAGTCAACTGTTATCCAGACTTTCTAATAGAGTAAAGAATAATACCCTAACATGTATATTGCGGGTGGCCATCGTATAAACTTAATGGCTTGCATGACGAGTGGAATAAGCGAATAGTTCTCATCCTTCCATTACATATCATCTATGACGTTATGTTAGGAAAGCCATTTGTGAGTAATGTAATTTAAGGTAATGTGTGGAGTAATGTGATAAGGGAATTTGTGGAATTTTTCGATTTCTTATTCCCTTTCATTTGTCCCTGACCTTACATTCTTCCTGAAGTATAGATAACTTCCTGAGTATATATACATTATTGTTAACGAAGTATAAACTGTGTACTTTGCAAAGAACCCGTAATTTGTAAATGACTCTTATAATCATTTCATCTAACTAATGCTGTCGTGTCTCTCCTTTCAATGCTTTCACTCATGTTTTATGTGCGTCCTGATTCGCGAGTACAAAGGAAATTTCCAAACAACAGCTCTTGACTTGAGTTTGCCAACCATCAAGAATTCTACTGTATTTTGTTTTATGATTTTCTAAAAAACATTCTCACTAGCGGGTTTTTGTAAGGTCATCATCATCGCATGTCCAAAGGAAAAATATGTGAACATAACTTTTTAAGAAAGACTCAAACGCCCCCATCCCATCCCCTACTCTATCTAAAGGAAGAAATATTGTGAATATGACACACTTTTCACTTGTATGTTGTATCAGCCGAATTGAAATCTAGGCAGGATGTTGATACTTCGCCTACTTCACGCTTTGGGTCCATAAATATTGTCATCTATGGCTGGCTTTTGAATGTGGATAAAATTTGGTTACAAAGCCTTCTATACTACCGCCTCCGATCCGTAACGATAAGATATGGATGTATCTTATAGTTTCACTAATATATATAAGCTTTTACACTCATTCAATCCCATGTTCCCATTTCTCAACATGAAAACGAGCCTTGTCTAGTCCTATCACGGAATGAATAACTCGCATTCTTTTGTCACGTTATCCCCGAACGAACTATATGCAATGAATGAATAAGCGAAATAACATAACCACGTACTTTTCATGAAAATCATTGACTGTTCCATAGCGTAGATGTTGGAGTCGCATGTGTCCAGGGCTAAAACTCCAAGACGTATTCCCGGAAGCAGGCTATCGTTCCGATTAATCTTGTCTATTGTGTAGAGAAGTGCTTCCAACGGCTGGATACCATCCTCTGGCTGTGTTCATGCAATGAAACATTTAATTTAATTTTTTTGCTTGCCCAATAATATTATATTAGGTAGGAAGAAGGACGGGAAAAAAAGCCTTAGAAATTCTTTTGCCATTTACGCTAATTATTTGTTTACTAGGAAAGAAAACAAAGTTTCTATATATTTGCTTCCGAGGACGAGGACAAAGGACAAAGACTTCATTAAGACTTACTCCACTGTGTCAAGAACATGCGTGGTGGCTCATTCCTGTATAATACTGCTACTAATAATCAAATACATATAGTTAATAGCTAGGGTATTTACTTTCACTCATCGTAGGAAACTACGGACAAAGAACATTCAAGCTGGGATGGTTGTCGTAAAAAAAGAATGACATGACATTTTATGTTTGACGCATCCACACAATAATTTTCAACACTTGCAATAGCTCTAGCAGTCCTAGCTCCCTACTTTTCTAATGGCAGCTACGAACTAATCAAATCAGCTAATTTTCTCTGCTGATACGTACGTGATTGCGTCAACGAAAGAAATTAATGGAACGAAATGAACAAACATTCTCCTTAAGAATACTCTCGAACATCTAAACTTGTTCTGTTCATCAAAATCAATATCTGGGGAAACGTGCAAACTTTTACAAGCTATAAGGTTTCTTGATTGAAATAATTAAATTTTCATTTATAAACTTTGCAGAAAAATTTACTCGACTGTTAGGTATATTTGGAGCGCAAGATAGTTAATTATCTAACTTTAACACTTTAAGCGACAAACACTTTAGCATCAAGGAAAGTCAGTTAGAGTGGGTAAAAGTCTCAATATATATGTCAAAGATAAAAGAAAAGTTTCTGTGTCTACCTGAATTTCTCCACACATTTCCGAGTCACCGCGTCGATGTATAGGGAACAACGCACCCAAAATAAAATCCCCGGAGATATTGACAATCTTTTGGTTTGAAGAAGTCATTGCGGTGGTTGATGATGCTGGAAATGGAGTGACAACCAGCATCATTAGCCCCACGAGATAGAGGAAAGCCCACCATTTCAACTGCGTCCCACCACAACTTTCACTGGCTTTCCCAGCCATAATCTCTTAGAAATAAAAGTTACAATCTCCAATGGCTATGCATGCATATACACAAATTTCTCAAATCCAAATAACAGTTTTTGTTCGTGTCTAACTACGCTCTCTTCTAGTTCATTAACGTCACCGTTCCGTGTAAATGAGATCACTAAACCACACTTTTATTCAAGGTTACCCCAACCACACAACAATGAACCTGAAACTGGGGTAGGCAGGCACACACGTACGTTACAAATACTACTACAAGTTCTATTCCTTCCAGGCGAGAATGTTTCGGAATATTTCCTACATTGCTTCGGTTCCGTTACATAGAAGACACGAACTGTCTCATGATACAGGTGAAATGAAATGATGGGCTTGAAGCTGAAGGTGCACTACTAACTTGTCGTTTTCTCTTGACAATCATGCACCATCCCAGGCTACCGTTCCCATTTCCATGAAAAGATATCCGTGCTGTAGTCAGGCTTTCCATGATAACTCACTATCAAACAGGATGTAGAGTATTTCCGTTGTTTTTATGTTCAGTCATGTAGAGTGAGAGATAAGTACGTGTTTTTAAGGTGATGTTGGTGGGAGATGCAATAAATGACAACAGAAAACCTGTGTTGAGGAAGGTAAAAGAAAACTGTTCAGTTTAATAGTTAATAGTGGCCTTGGCATGGCAGTAGCATGCACAGATATTCATTGATTCTAATGGTGTATTTACTTGTGAAGGATTTTTCTTTACAAGACAAGTCAAGCGTTATTGGAAATACAACCGAAGCCAAGCTTTAGTGTCTCATTTCCCTACATCCAAATGATACATCAAAATATCGTCAAACAGGCGGGTTAAGATACTTCTTCTAATACGCGACAACTCATTCTACAATAGACATATAGATAAATAGCTAAATGTGATACTTAAAAATTTCTTTGGTAATTGCTGTAAAATAGGTTTGATCAAAAAGTATGATAATATCCAACTGAAGCTTTTTTATAACCAGAAAAATTTCACAAACAAAACAATCCATCTATATACATGTAGCTTTTGATTCCTCTTTGTTTCCTACTAACCCTATTCGTTTACCTTTAAATTTCTTGACTTCAGTACATAGAGATTAAATGGAACTAGCCACCATGAAGATTTTCAAGATTAGATAACAGTTGTATGCATTATTGTTAAGTTGCATGCATATTGATATTGATAATTTCCTCTTCAATCCCTTCTTTTTTATAATAAAACATTGAATTTTTTTTAATGCTAATAGAAAAAACTGGAGACGGATATCCGCTTGTATCTTTATAATCCAAAAATAACAAGAGCAGTATCTACTCATTTATAAGCCAATTTTTCGTAAAAGTAAAACGAAGTCTTTATTGTGCTAGTCAGCACCCTCTTAAGTTATATGCATTCGAAGACGAGACGTTATGGTTTGTAAAGTTAATAACAATTTACCTCACTGGCAACAAAAACTTTGTGTATAACTATAAAACACAACTGTTGCCCAAAATCGAAGTGTAGATTACTTGTGTCCCAACGACAACTCTGCAACATTTAAATTGAGGAAATTCCAGAAAACACCTTTGCTTTCCTTAGATTCATTCAATGCTTCCGACACAAGAGGTTTTAATGTTTTTACAACAAACCATTTTGATTATTTTTGCTTGTTAAGCAGAATAGACTAGACAATGTGGGATTCTTTCTCCTTAAAGATACGGCCGAGATACACACGCGGTTCTTTGAGTCGATAGAATTGAACCCTGTACCTTTCCGTCTAGACAATATAGCTGGTCTTGTAGTCTAGTGCTACAAAACTATTCGAATGCTGACGTAGTTTTTAACAGCTACTAAGGTGCAATACTTAAACTTCATTGATTTGCCGTCTCCGCGTACATCCTCGAATTTGCACGACATTTTGTCTAACTTTCGATTTACGTAAACTCCAAACCTATGCTGAATCAGAATCAGTATGTACCATTATCAAATGAAGTCAAACAATAGAATTCAATTATTGGTTTGATTCTGGAAGTTAAGCCATTGGCATGAAATAAGATGAAAGTCTCAGACTGCCCCAAACTCCCTGTACAATTTTACGCTTAGACCTGACTCCTATCTAAACTCTGGCGACTCCGGCATTACTTTACACATTCGATTCACGTGTGCTTTACAGGGCAAAAATATTTTTCATGATCTGTTAGTTAAATAACTATTCTACTACTGCTGCTTTCGAAGATCCATCACTCCCATCTCCTATTACTACAAATATTGTTAAAAAGTGAGAGACGGCAAAATCAAATGGTTTTCTGGAATCAGAAAACATCTTCAGTAATTCTTCAGTGATAGGAAGAAAATGTGAAATCCATTTCACTGAAAGTCACAATTGAGTCATCTGGGAAATCTGTTTTCTACTCTTAGAACTACTTATCGTTTTTCATGCAATTCCCGTATTCTTTCAATTTGTACGTACGTATAGCTTGAGCCAGAAAACAATGTTTGCCAGATGTTGTGGCGTTAGCGAATGATCAAGCATTTTTTCTAGTCTTCCAGTTTAGCATAACAATGTACAAACAAGGCATTTCGTGCCATTTAACGTTACATTTATTCGTTTTTGCTTCCTGACTCCCTCCCAAGAAATCAACATTTTTATAATGAGAAGGTGCTCGTACTCTCGTACCATGCATTTGTACAGCCTAATCAACAGCTGGAACGTAATATAATATGCTAATGATTTGTTAGTTAATCTCATCCAATGAATTCCCAGTCCCAGTGTTGCAATAAACCTGTCAAGCTATTTGAGAAGGCCAGCATATTATGTTACGTTTAGTTACGTAGACATTGCTATTCAGTACTTCCTACGCTAAAAACTGAACTATGTCTGTGGGTATAATTATTTTCCAAACAATTTCTAATTTTAAAGAAGACACCCATTTGGAAACACCAACGATTTTAATGTGCGCTGCTCTATACACTATGCAAGGCTATAAATAAAGTAAATGTAAGCATCTACATTACAAGTGACAAACAGGAATCCTGTGTAATTTAGAGCGGCCAATAAAAAGTTTCGCACCCGATGCATGTATGCTTTCCCCTGGTTTTGAGAGACAGATATTTCCTTCATAAATTAGAAATGTGTGCAAGAAGACAAGACATGACACTCAAGTCAAAATGGAAAACAAAACCATACAAAATTTGCGAGGAACAAGCGAGCGATGGTACTCTGCTCGTTCTTCCATTCCACCACCATGGTGTTGATGAATTTATTACACATTCCAAAAGAGGAACAGAGAAAGGGAGTGCTAATTTCCTTCCATTTTTATGGAAATTCGACTACAAAACGACATAGTCAGCACAGCGTGTAGTCAATGTCTTTTGCACTCGTTTCTTTATACTTCCTGTATCATCTCTTATACTTACAGACAGACTCACATCATCAACAGCGTCACAAGATAGAATGAAATGATTATCGCTGGAGGTATACTCAATTCAGCATACTATTCCCTGAACTATAATGATTATAGATAAATAATTCTCTTGACGAAACAATATAAGCTGAACGCTATTGATCGCCAATAAGTAAATACTACTTGTCCTTCCTTAACTCAACTCAACGAAATTTGCCGGTGTACACCCTGTGTCTTGTTACTGTGGAATAGAAACAACAATGTAGAAAAAGGATTTATACAAGCTTTTCTGGAGAAAATAACATCACTGACGGTGACAGATATTATTTGATAGAGGTTATTATACTATATAAAGGACGCTTTTTACTTAAGATTTCCCTTGCTACTAGTTTCACACGATGTCATTCATTTTGATTATGGAACCAACCCTGAGATATGTCATGTCATCCATCTTCTTTCAGAAAAAACTGACATTTACTAAAGCCACATAAAGCTTGTTGGTTCATTTAGCTCATTAATGTGCAGTGAACAAGTAAACGACAATGCTGCATTAGTTGAATGAAAGATAAAATACGGATAATCAGCCCTAGTTCAACTCATTAATGGTAGATATATGGAGAACGACACTACCAAGTAGGAATGCTCTGAGATTTGGTGGAGCTATAATCTAGCTTCTATATCCTGATTGCTGGCTGAGTTTTCGACTACTTCGTGTGGAATTCCTTCCCGTTAAATTTTTACAGGATTAACGAAGGTGAAAGTATAATATGACTCATCAACTCGTCATAATTTATGCTTATCACATCACTTAAAGGAAGTTTGTAGCACACACGTAAAACCTTCAACCTTAGTCTACTACACTCTCCGTAAAGTATGATATGACACACGGGCCATTGTACTTGTGGATATAGCAAAATTGGTACATCGGTGCATATCACAGCGATATACTATATTGTTTGCTTGTAACATTCATTGGCAAAAGGTAGCAAAACAGAAGATTAATGAAAAGATTTCAATCATAAAGACGGGAAACGTCTTGACAGCTCAAATACTCTATAAACGACTCTAGCTATTAGTTAATCAAAAATAATGGTCCCATGCTTTCATCAACTACTACATTTTGAAACTCCTTGAAGTAAAATAAGAGCCGATTTCTCCTCTTTCTGTATGAATATGGCAGTTGTTGCATTAAGTCTGCTATATTTCTATTTTTTGATAGTCTGACTAAACTGAAGTCAATTTCATAACCGTCTTGTCTTGGGTTTAGAGTTGAAGTCGGAAGTCCGTCTATTCATGCAGACCACTGATCATTTCTAAAATTGATTTAGTCGACAGTCGAGTAAAGTACTCATCCATCATCCACATCCAGATGTCTCAAATCCATAAACCTTGTAGTACAAAATGACGTTTCTGGAGAATATCAAAGTTGCAACTTGCAGCATACGTAATACGTATGAATTTTAGGGAAACGTATGATATCTGAAAATATGGTTATTTTAGCCCAAAAGAAAAACCAAGACTTACTAATGAAAATAAAAAGTAATTAAACTACATATAATGCACAGATAAGATGGGCAATGTAAGATTTCACTGCACCCTTCCATGCTGACTTGCTTACGTTATGCAGAGAAGTTTTCAATTCCAAATCACTGAAATATGTTGGAGATCTGAATTAACAGATTTATGAGCTTTCTAAGAACATTGGAGACCATTTTGTATGGAAATGAAAAATGAGCTAGCGGAGAAAATAAGTTACACTTTCTGTTTATTGTGTTTATGCACTTTTTCACATTAACATAATTCGAGTATTTTACAGTGAAATCCTTGAAACACGAGTTTGGAGGAGTCACAACACATTGCAGAAATACACACGGCAATAGCAAACTACCGATGTTTCTCACTCGGTTACCAGTACACGACTCACATCTTCAACACGGGAAGAAACCGTTTTTCCTCCGTTCCATGATATACCCTGTTGCTACTTGCGCTCCAAAAGGATGCTCAAAGAGCTAGAGCACTAGCCTAGCCAGTCAAAAGCTGGTGAACTTAGCAATGTATCACTTATGCAAGTAATCCAAAGTGTGGAAACAAAACTTCCGAACCCAAATGTAGGCGTAAAGATGCTGAGCGATGCATAAACCTTTGGAGGTGTTGTAACTAAAGGATTTTAAACAGTCAACTTGCCCAAACTAACCAAAATAATCCCTGCACAAATTAATTAAAATAAGTACACCAAAACATTTGGTAAAAAAATCCCGAGTAGTAAGAACGAGAGCAGTTAGGACAAATGTAGGGACATCGATAGGAAACTTAGATAAACTCCCCGACTTAAAGTAAATGCTTAAATATTTAAAACAATATAATAATCAGTAATAAGTTTTAAGTTTACAATAAAACACTGATCAGCTTTGAATTGATCATTGATTATAATCAAACAAAATTGTGTACATTACAGCTTTAACCTAGTCCATCACCGTGTAAAAATTGATTTGATAAATTCGTTTGCACAAAATATTGGTATATTCTTTGTTTCATAAGATATATTTAAACTCTCGTGTGGTCAAATTTTGGGATTCAAAGGTGATGATGATACGTGTGGTCAAAACTGTAGTGATTTCACTAAAAGAGCAGCAATCGTTTGCGTTTCATCCCCATTAAAATTTGCGAGCTCCTTCAAAACCTTGAATGTGAGAGTAAACGTTTAGTGCATAATCATAAATTAATTATTACTATATAAATGGAAAATGTACTTGTTCTCTGGAGAAGCCCATTTTCATAATCTTTTGTATAGTAGCTTCACTAAAGTTGTGCGTGGGTGATGGTCCAATGCCAGAGCTAGTATTAGTAGTGCCAGAACTGCTTGTGCTTGCATTTGTTCCGTCATTTATCTCTAAAAATACGTGAGAAACATAAATGTGACTGCAGATACAAATAAAAATGGCTACTACTGTGGTTTGCTACTACTACTAATTACATCTACTTACTACTATGAATTACACGTGCTAACACACAATAGGTTATGGAAATGAAAAACATTTCATCACACACAGGAAGAATGAGATGTACAAGGGTTTTAATTTTTACGCAGGTGAAAGAAAACGGACACAGATAATTTATTGATACCATGCTAAAAAAAGTTTGCAAATCTACTATATAATTTTGTTTGAGATCCGCTAAATCAGGTTCCTTGCAAAACACATTCTCTGCTACTCTGTTCTAGGCTTCTTATTTTCGACTGAATCATTCAGAGGAGACCCACCTTTATTTTTCCGTTGATCACGGACACTTTCTTCGATAGCCTTAGCAAGTCCAACATCTTCTCCTCCTAAGGCTGATAAGGCGGCTTCGTTTTCTTTAACTGCTTCAGAGTTGTTGGAAGTCAAACGTGCAGAATCAGGCAATTCGGATTCGGATAGAAATCGAGTTTCCGTCCCTGTAGTTCCGATGACAAGAACGTTACGTTTAAGGTCAATTACACACTACAAAACAAAACGATTTTATCCCAAATTACTTACTACAACTCGAATATTATATGCAGACATGAAGACGATATATCAGATGAAATATCCTTCATCGTTAACTACCTGATGCCGACGGAGCATGTCAAGCCCAAACAGCATATCAGTCTTTTGATCTTCTAAAATGGAAAACGAGGATGTCAAGAAAATGTCACCGATTTGTATCTGTCCCATATGAACTCGGCCAATAATTCGCTGCGTTCCAACTCCTTTGGCGATTCCAGAAAATCGCGAGTCAACAAGGCGCATGATGTTACATCTTTCAGCACAATCAGTAGACATGATTGTGGTTTGACATCCTACAAAATGAATCATTTACTTGTTTATTTTATGAGACTAGAAGTCTTTTAAAGGTATACCTTTATTTATATCTAACCGGAATCGATGAAGGCTTTAACGGGATGGCCGTTCACTTTGCAGTCTATGTATAACATAACTACAGTTCCGAAACTCTCAGGATTGAACTCCATAGCTGCTTCCATGTTAGCATCAATATTTTTCTGACGAATTTCATCTGCAATTAATCTTTGAGCTTCAAGATCAAATTCATCAGCATTTAGAAGACGTTGTTTCAACTTCTCTTTTTCTTCTCTTCTTTTCTGCATTTCTTTGATCATTTTGGAGAATTTGTCTAAAAACACAACATAAACCGTTAGGTTAGTTAATTGAAAGTTAATTGGCTGAAAATGTCACGCATATATGTGTCTACAATTCCAAATTTTCACTAAAATATTAATTCCTGACCGAAATTGCCACTGAGAAGTGCTTCTGCTAATTCCGGATTATTCTGTTTCACTAAGGCAAGTTGCTCGGGATCACTGAGAAGAACATCTCTTATGTAAGCTGGGTCGTCTTCAGTAGGAGGACGCTTTTGATTACTTCCTGTAGATGATTGTGGCGCAGAAGAAGCTCCAGGAACCTGAATGCCACTGAAATCAAGCTGCGGCAAACCAGCAGTTGGAGCACGTGTTGGAACATTAAATCCGTACCCTTGTAAACTGGAAGCCTGGTTTTGATTTTGGTTTGGCCCACGATGGTGCTGGAGAATCACAATATCACCATCTTTGATCCCCAGTTCCTAAAAAAAGAATTAGAATTTTGAAAATCATCATGCAAGTAAACGAATAGTAAAACCGGGAAATTTTTTTTACTTATACATTACAACATTACTTTCAGAGATTTCTTGTCATCAGTAAGTGGACGACCTTCTAATACAACTAAAATTTGTGAAGCAGGAATTCCTGATTCGACTTCACAAAACGCTTTGAAGTTTTCCAGTTCGAGGTCTTCACTAACATCTAGGCTGAATATGGCATCAGCCATTGTTGTAACAGTCACCTTCATTGTGAATCTTTCACAGCTATTTGGAGAAAAAAAACCCACTTATTCAATCGCCCAAAAGTAACATCATATAAAATCAGTTAACTGAAGCAATGAAATTTGTAATTATTAATAATACTTATATATCATAATACCAGCAGCTCACCACTAAGAATTTCCCTAAAAATTCAACTTCACAAAGAAAAAACTTCTAGCAATGTTGCAGTCACGCAAAAAGCCTTCAACGTTCTTCTTATCGTTCCGAACAATTAGGAAGTTTTTTGTATTTGAAGTGCTCGGTTGAGCATTGGAAGGTGGGATGACAAAGGCAACCTTTTCACTTCAACTTCAATCTGTATGCCTAACTAAGCATCCAGACCCAGTACGATGTTAACAAACTCCTACACACAATAAACAAAAAATACATTCGTGTAAATACAATACGTAATAATGGTTAATATTAAACAACGACAAACGTGAAAGCTGATAATGATGACTTTCAGATTTACATTACGTCATATGAAACACAATTCTGCTAGTCAGCTGATGAAACTAGTAAAATAATTCCAATTAAACTAAAACTGAAGTTTTATCATTTATGTACCTTATCAAAAAATAACTCACCACTAAAAAGTAAATAAAGCGTACAACTAACCCAGCCGCCCGACCAAAAAACCAGGTTTAATATAATTTTGCTGGCACCTGCAATTTCATTTCACTAACACTTTTTATTCACGCTTCCAGGGAGGAATAAAAGCGCTTGATAATTTACACACTTCTTGTTCGTGCACTATAATGACTGACAATAAGAGTTAAAATAAAAAAATAAAAGCAGTTGCATTGAAGGAAAACAATACTTCATGAGTGATCTATTATTGGAAGTCTTATTCAGCAAATTTTTGCTGTGCATCAACATAAGCTGAAAATTCACTCCAGACTCGCGGGTTGTATTTTTTCTTATGACATCGTTCTCTTCATGTATGATTGAGTAACGGTGGGTTTAGGGCGAGGTGTGAGACGTGATCTTTGTCTTATCATCCCAAAATTGATAGCCGGTCCTAACTATGATGATAACATGAATGCCCAAATCTGAAAATGCTATAAATCCTATTTTCCCTTAAATTGGCACCATAATACTTTGCCCCAATTTCATACAATTGTATTATTGTAACAATACTATTGGCTATTGTTATTGCATTCAGCCTCATTTCTTCAGTCAGCCTTATTCATTTTAATCCACAAACGAAAAATTGTCCTACTTTTGTTAATTTAAGTACAACGATGAACTCTATTGTATAATTTTTTCGCGAGTAATTGAGAAGCATATTTTGTTTTTAACCTTTTACCTTTACCAAATATTGAGAAAGTTATGGAATAATTCATTTTCGATTACAGGGATGTCTGAACTCGTTACTGTATCAAAGAGCTTTCGAAACGATTTTTAAACTTGTTATATTTCATAAACGATGTTCAAGTGTCATTTTCGTATACTTCATTTAACATTAAATTGGACATCACGCAATACGTGTTTACTGTGGTTCCAACAGTAACAATTTCATTATGAATGCCGAATATCACTGTGCAAACTTGCATTGTATAATGACTGTAAAGACTGATACACTAGTTAGGTTTTTAACCGTCCAATTTCACATTATTTCAAATAATGTAAGTGTAAGTGAAAATGAATTATTATTAAGGCACGGTTTCAGTTACTCTGTTTTGTGGAATCGTACCCCTTGACTCTGCCGTATCTTAGATGCATAATTGGAGCTATATATGCGGTAAGTGAATTTGCTTCAACCTGACCTTAGTCACTAACGAGTAATGTACGGACGTCATCCCTAATTGAAAGATATTGCGGGCCAAATGTAGACCATCATGGAATTGATAACAACCTTACAATTATGGGGTTTCACTGGAGCAGTTTTGTTGCTGTAAACATGAAGCCTCCAACCCGAATAGGTACTCCGACCCACACATTGATAGAATTGTACCGAATTTTGGCAGTATCTAAGATCTAAGTATTCAACCACAGAACATTTTTCAGCAAAATTGGGCGCATTTAAAAGTTTTTACCGCTTAAGTTAAAAACTTGTCATAAATTCGACTCAAGTCGCATAGTTTAATCGATTTACTCCAAGTTTTGAATATAGGTAGTGGACCCTTACGACTTGCAACTGAATGCTTGTAGCCAAATAGTTATGAGCTTTTTGCCTACAGTGAGTTAAAGATAGTGTATTACATTTGTTATATATGTCCTTAACAACATATATCCAAATGTAGCATCATACTAACGTAGGTTATGGCTAACGGTTCATATGGCACTTGGATTACCCATCTCTCTC
>LJIJ01001026.1:0-24235 GCA_001718145.1 Orchesella cincta
ACTGCTGGTGGCCCCGATCCAATAATATTGTAATTGGCAATAACCCAACAAAAAAGTTAATATGATTATTTTCATTTTCGGCGGCTGGGCAAAACAGGAGTCTGGCCCAAATGCAAACTCTAATTAGAAGAAAGTGTTGGAGTTAGTTCTGGTCAGGCGACCGTTTTGTCTTTCAACGAAAGCACCTTTTTAGCCCAGGTTACTGATTAATGAAAATTGTTTTGGTTGAAGTTGAAGCACCTGTCATTTAAGGACGGAAATTCATTGTTATCATCGTCAGGATTAGATATCAATGTTAGGTAGCAATATAACGCTAATAGCATTCATTACATTAAATTTTTTATTATTAAATTGATACTTACATATATCTTAGAGTTAAAGAGGGTACTTTGGATGTTTGATCGACAAAGCTCAAATCGAACCGATGTATTAGAAATTTTTATAACAGTTATTATTGTAAATGTTTTGAATGATCACAAAAGAACTAACAAAAAAGAATTTCATAGTTTTTATCATGAATATCGGAATTGATACCATGATCGCAAATTTATTATACGCTATACTACTAGCGATTGGATATAAATCGCAACTGACTCTAAGTGACTTATTAAGTAACCAAAACGACAAGTTTTCCATATACTGGAACTCGGTATTTAGGGTTTTTACACAGGAATGCACAATCCATTTTGTCCGCCATCCACTTGCATGGCAAGCACTTCATAACAGTTTTCAAATGATGTGTTCCAACATTTCAAATGGATGTGTCAGTATTCAAACGAGTGAAAACCAAAGTTTGCAATACGCCTTGTCAGAAGATTTTTTAACACGAATATTTCCAGCTTTGTTTTTCCGCCCAAAACACCAAAGAATTTGTATCGCACAGTTGCCGAACGTTTTTCCTTTTTTGTTTCCAAAATACCTTTACTTTGCTAACAGCGAAAACGGTGTTACGCGACCATCTGAACGTACATACACAGCGGATTATATCATTGTTGCATTCAAAACCACTCCAATGTCTTTTCCCCGTTCAATTCCTGTAGCAGCCCACCTCAGCTCCAAGTTGATTGTTGTTGGCGAAACAACAAACGCACTTTATGTTGCCTGTTTACCCTGCCATAAAAACTGGAAGCAGTATAATAATAATAATATACATAAAGACTTGAAGCAGTATCGTGATGGTTTCATTGAATTCAAAAATATTCGATACTTTATGCGTAATGCTTTGCTCCTGAAATTGAACTCAGGCGGTATAATATCTTTACGACAACTGGATAGCATGTGGCTCTCACTTCATTCTAATTTGGTAGACCTTGGCATCGAAAATAAACTCATCCATAAAGTTGACATAACTTTTACTCGATTTTCATCTGTGCCGTTTGAAATCTGCTTCGACAGACTACTGTCTAGATACTTTATAAAACAACGTTGCATTTTGGAAATTCTTCGTGAATTCCATAACTGTACTGCGGTTGTATGCAATGAATTGTTTGACATCAAAACATATGATACTGTCGAAGAACAAGAAGCCCGGCTCAAAAACAGCATATTAGATTTTCTACCATATGGGGCGGAATTTCATGGTGCTAAATATGTCATATTCAAAGCTTTTAAAGACGACAGTTCCAATGCTTCAAGTATCATGCTCTTCTTACAGTTGCTAGGTAGGTAAACAGATTAGCAACTGGTAAGCTAAATTTAGCTACCTTTTTTCGCTAAAATTTAGCTAAATTAGCTGCCTAGTAGCTTTTATTTCCTATTTTTACCATGGAAATAGTTGCTTTCTACCTTATTCTTGTTTCGGCCATATTTGCGAGTTTTCTGGATTTTTTCCACTCACTCAGTCTCGAAAAGCGACGTGCCCGAATTACCTTTTGGGAAACTTAATATCAACATTTCAAGCCATTTTTTGAAACTTCGCTCCAAAGTATCCTGCTTGTAGTTGGGTTGTTTTTACCAATTTATTACCCTGGTAGCAGAATATAGCTACCGGTAGCAAATTAGTTACCACCTTTGGTAACTTAAATCATTAAGCCTCTCAACAGGAGCTAAATCTGCTCCCAGCTTGCATGCTTTTCTTATGCCATTTGAATTTTTTGTTTGGATACTTTTTCTCACAATTTTTGTCGTCATTGTATGTGCGTTAAAATCGTCGAAGCGACAGCAAAATAAATGGCTAATTGCGGCTTCATTAGAACAGGATGTTGAGATAAAAAACTTAAAAATTTCCACAAGTCCATATGTTCTAGTGTTGATGTGGCTACTTGCCACATTTCTTTTTCGGCAGTTTTACACATCAACCATGTATTCTAATTTGACAAAAAAGCCACAACCTACCAACATTCCAAGGTCATTTGAAGAGTTAAAAAATTCATCAATGTTTAGCATAGTTTCCGATTCTTGCGTTGTAAGACAACTGAATCATTGCAAAAGCTATCTTTACTTGGGAGTTGACAATGAAACAACGAAAACTATCCAAACTTGTCAAAAATATCTGCCAAAAAGACTTCAAGTTTTGAGCACGGCAGACATCGCAGTTCCATATAAATTTTTGAGCCATCTTTCTTCCCATTTGCCGACGACGTGTAGGCCTTACGGGAACCATCGCTATCATGAAATATGTAATCAAACAAAGTTTTGGGAAAATTTTGGAATGATTTATCATACGAATAGTAAACGTGGCCCATGTGGTGTGCTGTTACCTCCACTAATATCAATGTTCGGGAAAAGATTAATGTTTCAAAATAATGAGCCAGAAATGATCACAGCGGTTATTTTATGGTCAACCCGGATACGAAGCTATTTTTCAAGACATATTTTTCCAAGATCGTTAGCGTCAATTGTGGAATCTGGAATTTCGAGTTATTACCAACATTTTACGAATATTGTAAACTTGGCTGGTAAAACTAGGCGTTTAAATAACATATTGGGGAATAAAAATACTTGGGTTTACTTTAATTTTGCTAACAAGTTTTATAGCAACAGATACTCCAAACAGGAAGAGATGAAAGGGAAGGGCAACGAAGAGAACAATGGTGCAACTGTGAATGAGCTACAAGGGGTTTGGTACAATATGGTATTTTAATTGCATTTTTCGACTGTAGTAAGTAATTTTTGAAAAAGTTGTCAAAGGTATGTGTGGTGGATTGTTCAGGGGGGGACGATATGTCCTAAAATCGTAAACTACGTAAAAAATACAAAGCTAATTACAGACGTACTTAAAAACTTGGCAGTGTTGTGGAAATGAATTAACGTAAGTACTAAACATATTAGCTTATATTACATGTAAATTAAACAGAGAATCACATATCTCAATAAAGTATTACATATTTAAAGTACTTTAGTGTACTTAATAAATCCAAACAAAGTTTAAAACTACCAAAAGAATGATAGGTTACCTGAATTTTTTATATTACTTTCCACAAGCGTTTGTTTAGTCTCGCGCAAAAATTTATATGCTGTTAGCTGTATAAGTTATTGCTTAATTAGCAATATTCATTTGCACATATTGTACAATTGCCAGCACAGCACCTCCATAACAACAGTCATGATAGAAATGCAAGTTAACATAGCGAACAACAGCCAAATAATTTTAAGGTCCATTACACTAGCAACCGTCTGTTCATTTTCTTCTTTGTAATAACCCTTTTAGTTTCCTGTCTTATGAATTACATCAGCAATGTTAAAAAACACTGCGGAATCTTGTACTGCAGTACTTTTTCATCCGTATTAAATTTCGCGACAAATTATTACATCCCTTAAATATTTATAGTAATCCAAGATTCCTGATTCCGCTAGAGCTGCTATGGACTTGTCGATTATTCCTTGCGATAAATAAGTTCGTTGGCTACTGGACCAAATGAACGGCTCTGTGAGTAACAATGGTTCGCTACTGGGAAAACGATGACCTATCCCCAAATAGTGATATCAACTGGGTTAACAACATCCCACACCTTCTTTTTCCCGTTTGTTCGACATCAGTATGGTACACAAGCGCAAAACTTTTCCAATACGCGGTATCGTTGCAGCGATGATTTTTGTAGCCACCAAGGGCCCTTCCACATGTTAGCGGCAATTGTGAAAAGAATCTACGAACAAATGCATCCGGGATCTCACTGTCATCCAATGATAGAACCAGCATTTTTCGAGGAAGATATTTTGCACAAAACTCCAAATCCGATTCAGTATTAGAAAGTACATAGTTGTTACCCATCGTTAATGTTGCACAGTTCTCTAATTTGCCAGGAACACAGCGGTCAGATAGTAAACTAAATTCAGTAGAATTTTTGAGCTCCTTAAATGACCTAGGAATTCCAACTGGCTCTGCTTTCTTTGTAATAAAAGAATACATGGTGGATGTATAGAAATTTCGAAGAATGAATGCAGTAAAAATCCAAATAGTGACAAGATGAAGTGTTACAGCTCTTTGGAACATTTTATTGCTTTCATCTTGTTCAAGACAAGCCGACAACATCCAAAAGAAAATATTTGTGCTACGAAAGGCTATTGTAAGAATCATGCCCGTCAATAAACACGCCATTAGACAGGCAATCCATGTCATCAATTCGAAAGGTGATAAAAGAGAATTTAGGTTAGAGGAAATGAAATCACTACTGTTGGCTCGAAACATGGTATACTTAACGCCGTGAAATTGGACTCCAAATGCGCTATGCTTTGTACGGTCGTTGATTCCTCGGGGAGCCATAGGTGTAACTGCCCTGAAATAAACTGTAGCATTCATAATTTCCCGTACCGTTGTGGGCCATTCTAAGCAGTTTTAAGGCACATTTTTCTGAAGTATCAAAAGTTGATGCTGCAGAAAGGCAATCCGAAAATGGCAGTCTTCTGGAGTAGACATGGCTAGTGTTGTCAAGGTTTCTTTAGGAGATTGCAAGTTTCTATGCAGCCGATTCCACAGTAAATTAAAGGCTTTTAACGTCATGGTGTTGCTTACATCTAGTCTCAATAATGAAGTATTTTTAATTGTATACAGAGATTGCAAATTTGATATAAAAACGCTTTTTCCAGGTGATCCTCCTTTGCAAGGTAAACATGCTATGTAAACTGCTTTGTTGATTGCATTAACGGCAATTAGTTTGGAGCTAAGAAATTTACCAACTGGGATGGTAAGTTGTGAGGAGAAAGTTGTTGAAACTGGAACTAAAACATAATCTGGAACATATTTAATCCTTGGCTTCTCTCGATTATTAACATGTCCAAAGTAAATGAGGCCGGTGCTGCTTGTGGAAATACCAGTGGAAGTTGTACAACGCAACTGGGATACAATCGTTGTGATGAAAATATATCGCAATAAACTGACGATAAAACGTCATGACCCAGTGCACTGGCTACACTTATGTTTATATTCGTTTGTATGCTAACGCAGGTAATGTACGAACTACAAATCAATTGGAAGCTTTGAGAAAGGACCAGCCAGGCGGCTGGATGTCGCACAAACTGAATCGTGCATTCCAATGCGAATAGTTTTAAAATGTTGTCCCAGAACGAGTGAAACTGTGTACTTGTCGTGACGACAGAGTCTATGGTCATTTGAAGTGTGCCAGTCATGCTTAAGTTTTTAAATTCGAAAAGTAGCACTAATTTAAAGAATATTACCAACGCAAACCAGAGTTGTTGTGCTCCAAAGAAATATCAGTGAACATTTAAAGGTGATCGGAAACATGGTAAATAATTATTTGGAATTAAGACAGACAAAGCAAACAAACCTGACATTTATTTACTACTCGTACAAATTTCTAGTATGAAATACTTCACACTTTTTCCTTAACAACATATTTACCATCGTTTTGAGAATAGTACGGTTGTAAATTTGCAATCGGCTTTTACCAGCCCAATGTACTCAGATGTACTCTATGGTTTAAGGGACTTTGAACAACCATGGAAATGAAGTGTGTGCAAATGAAAATCACGAGCAACCTTGCTGTGGGTCCAATGTGTAAAATTAAGTTGAACTACTTCTAGATTCCGTAAATGAATAAGGAACAAGAACCGTATGTTTAACATGTCCAATTATATATTCACGAAAATTAACGAAATGTGCTCCGATATGAAAAGCAAATAAGTTCGTACTACTTGAAGCGGTTGTTCTAAGAACCCTACAAACAAGACAATAATTACGTTTCCCCTAATGAATGCAGGATGTTGTTGAGTGTCCCAATCAATGTTTATTTGGGCGTTTTAATTTTATTATATAATTTAATTAGGTAGCATGTTTTAAATTCGCGTGCTGCACACTTTTTAATTAAATATTTCTGCAGTTTTATAATGAAATCGACTCATGTGTCAACGTAACTTTTTTCAAGTCGTTTGGCTCTTGCAAAGATAATTATGACTAATCATGTCTAGACAATAGGTGATAAATTGCAGACACATTTATCCACACCCTGTTGCATGGCCTTGCTATTAAGTTACGTGACGTATTTAATTCAACAGTCTTGGTAGTAGTCTGGTTCAATAAATCATTTCTACAGAACACTTTTTTAATCCTAAAAAAAGAAAATCATCATGACGTCTCTAAGACCGATTCTAACACATCTAATTATCCTTCATCTTGTGTCCTTTTCCTTACTATTTCTTTCTGTTGCGTTAAATGTGGAAAACATCCTTATTGTGAACAACCAGTTGGTAGGTGTCATACTATTTTAACCTGTACAGTAACGATGTAGAATATTTAAATATTTTTCCACTTTAAAGAAGAATCAAAAAGTGGAGAATGTCCATCCGCCTCAAACGGTGGGAATGACTATAGACTGTGAAAAATGCATTGGACGATTGCACATCCGATGCGGAATGTAGAGTAATCTGAATGCTGTATTCAACCATACCAATGTGGGAACTGGTGCATGAAACCTGTAAAATAAAATGGGTAGAGTTCAAAAGGTCCAAACAAAGTGTTCCAGTGCGACCCCCACCTAAAGAAAATATTTAATGTGTTTAATTATAAACATAAGCATCTCATAATATCCATGTATTTAATCTTATTAGCATGTAAAAATGGCGAAAATACATTCTCCACTTTTTTGCCAAACCTGATAATGTGAAAGCATATTGCCATATATCCTATTCATTTCTCCTTTTTTGTTTTCACCATTAAAATGCTCCCCATCGTTCAGGCCTAATTATCCTAAGTATAATTTGCCTACAAATTATAGATATTTTTCTCTTGCAACTTGACCTAAATATCGAGGTAAATGCAAAAATTTACATGTAACGGTTACTCCCAAGGTTGACAACATAATACGATTACACGATTTTCCGTGTACTACGTACTTATATTAAATACCGCACGTGAAGTAGCAGGCAGGTAGCACAACCTTACTCTTAAAATTATTATAAAACACAATTAATAAGTAAAATCTAAAACGTTTTCTCTCCTACCCATACATGTAACGAATGTGCCTGTCGCATACATACATAGCTTTTTAAAATGGCTTTGTCGCGTGGGACTCTTAATGCGCAACTTTTTCTACAAAAAATGTTATACACACCAATAACCATTATATCCAAACCAATGTGCTCCGACTCGTTTTTGCAACAACAAATCCATTTGAGACTTCTAAAGTGTCTCAGCTAAGTTGGCAGATGTCAAAAACATTTATTTGTTTAGAATCTTCTTGGATGTGTGTCTGCAGTATTATTGTCTTGCTTAAAACGTTTGACTCAACGAGAGATTTCGAGCAGTTGGGCGTGTACTTTTTTATATTAGGAATCGCAATAATTGGTTTAGCAGGATACAGAATGTTGGAGTCACACCAAAAAGACTTTAATTACATGATAACCCAAAGATTTCGATTAGTTACACCCTTGCCACGTGTTCCAATAACAACTAAAAGCCTCAAGAGTTTTAAAGTTTTAAAAACGCTTTTGCTGGAGTTTTTAGTGTACGAGTTTTCAATGTCGTTTGTATGTATTCCGATTTCTTTTATGACTCTACCGCTTATTCGAGACTACGACCCGTTTCAAGTATTTCTGAGAGGCGTTACAATGTCCGCGTTTACCCGCAAAAATTGTGACAAGTGTATTGTATCTGTTGTGGCGCATCCACGCAATAATTACAAGTCTGAACGTTTTCTGCCTTTTATTATTCTCTTTGTAGATGCAATCCATACAAAATCTTTTCAAATATTGGCGCTTAAACTAATTTCCCAAAATACTAGAACAATGCGTGGTAAGTTTAGGGAATGTTTTGAGCTACACAGAGTTCTACAAATATTTTTGAGCGCTGCAAATCAGGCTACAAAACAGTACACAGGACTTTTGGGATTGTTTGGTGTTCTCATAACAGCCCTCAGTGGTTGTGGTATCATCAAACTTTATGGCGTAGTCCCAATATATGTGTATGTAAGTTGTTGCTTCATTGTTGTATTGAGTGAGACAACCAATTTCACGCTTATAGCACTAGCTAGCGCCCCTAACCAGAATTCAATGTGCTTTAAGACTCAGTGGAAATTTTGGATACAGTCTCGACAAGACAGGATGAAGCTGAGGTCATGTCCACTGATTGGATATTCTGTTGGAGTTATTAGAAACGTGAAAGCGTGCACGTCAGTTTCAATTGCATACAATTCCCTTAATATCACGGTAACTTTGGCTCTGATAAACAAATAGTTTTGTCTTAATATTTCTAATATTGAAGTTAAAGGATTAAATTTTTCTGGTAGCTGGTAAAACAATCGTAAGCGGCTAAATGATAACGATAAACTCAGTTTTCTCATTTTCTTGGCCGCATTACCGAATACCGATGAGCTAACCAATAGATTGTATTTTGTATTGCATATAAAATTCAATCTGTTGGTTGTATATATGGATTAGGAAAATTACTGATTATGCACTTATGCATAATATTGTAATACAATAAATTTATGTACACTGAGAGTTCTAAATATGCAGTTAGTGCTTGTTTCTACATTGAATTTATAAAAATGTATTTATAAAATGACGTGAATGCTTGACTACCTTTTAAAAACCCTGTGGGTATGTTTACAAATATTAAATTGCATACGGATGTTTCTTTATCTCATTACTGATAGCATGGTTCAAACAACGGCTAACTTTACACTGATGAATGACTTGTAATTTTTGGCCATTAAATAATGTTTGAGTAATTTTACATATTTTTTGGTTTTTTAAATCAATAAATGCAATATTAGCACATATTGTCTGATTTGTTTTCTTAATTAAACATTTCATGAAATCTATGCCATTGAAAATGTTCGTACTGCCTCAATCCTGAAACGAGAAAAAAACAGAAGACTTTCGCCGAAATTTGAAAGGAGGCATTTAGATGAAAGGATGAAGTAAACATAAAAAGAAAAAATTAAAATCGTTTGCATTGGGAAAGGGAATAAAATTGCTACAAGAAGTCAGCCAACCTACATATACTTTTGTTTAATATAAATCAAGTTTCTTATTGTTTTTACTTTTTCAAAGTTTAAAAAATGTTCAAGTTCAATTCAATTAGTTTTCTAATTCCTGACGATAATAGTTGTGAAATGTTGATAATTGTCAACCATGAGCTCTGTCAATTACAATTAATATAAATCAATTTCTTCATGGGTTGTGATATAGGAAGGACGGCATTCGTAAGAAAACGAAATTGAAGGGCGTAACAACTTTGTGAAAATAAAAGTTCTTACAAAACAACCATTTTCAATTGAATAAGTTATGATTGCTTACGAAATATTGAATCTTTCGTTACTTCAATGCTTATCTAGCTGTCGCAGAGGTGGAGTACCAGTTCAATAAAAATTTGAAAGTATTTCCATATTAGCTTGTTTCTGTATCGTTTTGATAAACATGTAAGCACGTCATAGCAATGTGCTAGGTTACGTGTTATGTCCTTTATGCAAAGTAAGAAAATTGATTGCTATTTTAAACTTTTTATTAACTTTGAATACTGTTATTTCATTTTGAGTGAAGTGTTTATTTTTCGTCTTGCAAAACGTATACCATCTCTGCAACTGACTTCCTCAAAATAGTCAATTTAATCAACGTGTTAATCTATTTTATCTATTGTAATGTTAGGTAATATGATTCAACAAAACCACTTTAAAACCAATTTCCATTTTAATAAACTTCAATCGGTTTCTTATTTCACTCGATACTGCCATATTTTCCAAGTGCAGCAGCTAGAAACAACGTACTCTTATAAAATGGCTTTGTCACGAGGCGCTTTGAATGTTCAACTGTTTTTGCAAAAGCTAATAGTCACACCTTTTAATGTACCAAATATCCAACAGGTTTCAGATTCTTTCCGTGCAACGGCAAGTCCATTTGAAAAAAGCAAATTTGCGAAGAGAATTTGGAAATTTGCAAAATACTTCCTTTGTCTCCAGTCCTTAGGATGCCTATGTAGTATTATTTGGTTATGTCGAAATTTTGATTCCTCGAAAGATTTTGAACAGCTGGCCGTGCTCGCGTCAATGGTCACTATTGAGCTAATTGGTCTTGCAGGATACTATATGATGGAGACACATTACGACGACTTGAATTACGCAATTGCTCAACGGTTTTGCCTAGTGAAATTAACTACTCGAGAACAGATTAAGAGACGTAATTTGCAACGATTTTTAAAAACGCTTTTGCTGGAAATACTTGCGTATGAGTCGGCAATATCCTTCATGGTAATTCCAGTTGCATTTTCAGCCCTTCCCTAATTCGGGATTACGACCCTATTCAAAAACTGCTTCTAGTTTTCAAGTTTCCACGTCTGACTGCAAAAATTATCACGAGTATCCTACACTTCATACTCACATTCCACGCTGCAATCACTAACTTGAACATTTTCTGTCTGTTAATTATGTTGGTTGATGGGATTCATTCAAAATCGTTTAATCTTCTGGCTCCTAAAATGCTTTTAAAGAGTGCAAAAATGCGTACAAAGCTTAAAGAATGTTTCCAGCTCTACTGCTTCCTACAAATTTGGTTGCAGATCGCAAGTTACACAACGAAATATTACACAGGATTTTTAGTGGGGCTTGGAAAGTTTGTTAACGGCACTCAGTGGTTGTGGAGTAATTAAACTGTATGACAAAGTCCCGTTCATCCTTTATCTTACTTGTTGTACCATTGTTTTATTGAGTGAAACCATTAACTTTGTTCTGATAGCATTGGCCAGTGCCCCGAATAAGAATGGAAAGTTGTTCAAAGCTCAGTGGAAATTCTGGGCAACGTCTAGAAGGGATAAGATGAAGCTAAGATCTTGCCCATCAGTTGGATATTCTGTTGGTTTGTACGAAATGTTAAAGCATGTACTTCATTTACTATTGCAGACAGTACGCTGAACATGACAGTAACATTTGCTTTGATAAAAAGATAAGTTTTAGCTATTGAAGTTTTAGGGCAAAAGGTTTTCTGAATTTTCTCTAATGATTCTAGTAGCCATGGACAATTTATAAATGCTAGCTTTGGAAAGCATGTAAAACAAATCATTTAAAATTACAACAAAAATGAGACTCCAATTTTGCAAGCCAATATACTTTACTTCAAATGTACTTACTTTGAATAACCACGTCAGATGAGATTTGGTGATGTATGAGTAATTTAAAAATTTTGAAATAAATTCAAAATATATAAACAGTAAAACCAATGGAAAATCAGAGTATGTCGCATTGTTTTCTTTACATATGTTCTATTTAGCTGTTTAATGTTACTATTTCCAGTAATTAGGCAATGATTGCTACCTTGCTCATGGTTGTTGTCTAACTGTTTAACTAAAAAGTTATTTCAGTGTTATAATATGCATTATGTATGTATACGTATATATTGTTTATATACATATTACACATAATATATATAATATTATTTTTGTAGTATGTATTTAAGCGAATAGTTCCTTGTAGTAAACGGATCTGACTGACCTGAAGTAAAAGTCACAAAGTTACGTACTGTAACCAATTTGAGATCCTATTGATCTATTTTCAAACATTTGGTAAAAATCAGATCCTGACATCAACATTTCAAAACTGTCAGATCTGAACACCGGAACATGCATACAATACATGTCACCACGTAATACACATGTTAAATTAATATTACCGTTCTCCCCATTAATGCCCATTTGCGTTATTGATTATAATTTAATTGGGACTAACGAGATTTTAATGGCAATAGTTTTCGTAATTTTTGCCACAGTAAACGCTAGTATTTTGCTTTAATTTTGTACTGAATTTAAGCTCATTGCTTGACTCAAAAACTTCAATACTCAAACTAAACTCGAGAGGCAATAATAACTCCTCACTGCAATCATATCAGCACAATAATGGCATTGTCTCAAGCAGCCCTGAATCTTCAACTTTCCCTTCAAAAGCTTGTGCGTACACCCTGCTTCATAATTTCCGACCCACAACTGAGCTTTCTTTACTACGCCACTCCTGATCCCTTTAATACCAGCAGATTTTCAAAAGTAAGCTGGATGACTGCAAAGGCATTTCTGATTTTTCAACTTTTTGGAAGCTTACTTAAAATATCCCAGTTATTTCAAACGATAAATATAAACACTGATTTTGAACAGTTAGGAGTTCTTACAGCGACCCTCACATTATATATAATTGGTATTTCGGGGTATGCAAACCTGGAACAAGATGATGTACGTGATTCAATGACCCAGCGATTTCAGGTGGTAAAAATGAGCAGACAAACAGATTCATTAGTTAAAAGAAAACTGGTTCTTTACCAGACAGCCAAAGTTCTTATACACTGCTTTGCATCATGTTTTGCATTGATTTCGGTTGTATTCGCGGGACTGCCTTTGGTTCGGGACTACGACGTACTTCAGACTCTGTTTAGAGTTATTGTGCCATCTTTTTTGTATATTCCAATCCTTTCAAAAACAACGGCAAGCATTTGCTACTTTGTTTTTATGTCTCATGCCGTAATCGTTAGTTTATCCCAATTGACTATTATAGTTTTGTTTGTGGAAGCAATCCATAAGCTATCTTATAAACTACTAGTGCCGCCTCATTCCTCGCAATTTTTAAACAGAGCTGCATTGCGTAACACGTTTTACAAGTGTGTTCACCTGTACCGCATTCTACAAATGCTAATAAACTTAGGTATTTCAGTCAGCAAATTGTATCTCGGCATTTTAGTCGGATTGGGTATAATTTTTACATCATGCTGCAGTTGTGCTGTGATAAAACTATATGATGATATTCCACTCTTTCTATATTTAACTTGTTGCTGGATTGTCATTAATTGTTTTAGTATGATATTTGTATTAATAAGGTTTGGTAGCACACCAAATACAAATGCAATGAAGTTTGTCGAAGACTGGAAGTTTTGGGTGGGGTCGTCAAAACGGGCTCGGGCGCAATTAAGGGCATGTCCAACTATTGGTTACTCGATCGGGGTTGTGAGAAATGTTAAAGAACACACCGCTGTTACCATTTCAGATATCATTGTTCAAACGACGGTTAATTGCAGTAATGAGTGACTCTTGACTTGATTGTTTTATATAAAAACTATGGCAAATATTTTGTTTCATTCTAGGATTAATTATAATAATAAGGATTGAAGTAATATATATGTATAATAGGTCGTTGCATTATTACAGAAAAATATCTCATCCAAAAAAATAATAAAAAGTTTTACGAACATGCCATTTATGACAAATTCTTACTTTTACATGCACACAAATAGGGTAACCGGCTGTTTTCCCCCCGAACCACTTTCCCGGTCATTTTTTTCCCAAGCCACTTTTCCTCCAACCATTTTTCCCTCGAACAGTTTTCCCCATATACTATTTTCCCCCGACGGATTTCCCCCCGATATAAAATTACCGGCAGTACTAATAGAGTGTTCTCATTTATGTTTTTGGGTGTTTTGCCGTACTTTTCCCATTCCAAAACATTGAGGTGTATTTATATGAGGCTCACCAAGGCTTGTATGCCTTGGTTGTAAAATGTACTTTTGACATCTACTACATTGGTTTCTATGTTAAATTTGGCACTGATGCAATTTGCAGGACATTTCAGATTAAAACAATTGTAGCTCAACAGTCATTTCAGTAACCTCTCCGTATATGAGCTGTCCTCTAATTTACAGATTTGATTTTTATTTGAATTGGATGTATTTACAAAAGTGACAAAGTCACGAGTTGGGAGAATTCTATTTTTCCATATTGGATGGCACATTACAGAGTGTCCCTTATGAATGAAATACCCAAAGCTATATATGTTAGAAATTAGGGGTAATGTTTGTCACTAAAATTAGGCCAGTTAGGGCTTCTAGAATACATTTTACTGGCGTCCTTGTTAAATGCGTTTGCACACTGTGTTTTTTTACCCAACTATGTCCTTAAACATCCGTAGTAGCATACAAAGTTTTTCAAAACAAATCTGATTAAATTCGTAAAAATTTTGAAGGAACAGGGAGTGCTCCTTTAAAGGAGGTAATTTAACATAGAACAATGTAGTAGATGTCAAAGTACATTTTACTTGTGCCTTGGTGAGCCTCATATAAATACACCTCACGTTTTGGAATGGGAACGTACGGCAAAATACCCAAAAACATAAATTGAGAACACTCTATTAGTACTGCTCAATTTTTAATAATTCGGGGGGAAATCCGTCGTGGGGGGAAATAGTATATGGGGGAAAAACTGTTCGAGGGAAAAAAGACTTGAGGGAAAATCGTCTCGAGGGAAAAATGGATGGAGGGAAAAGTGGCCTTGGGGGAAAAATGACCTTCGGGGAAAACGGCCTAGACCCCCACAATAACGAGACGAATCTTAGTACTTTTTGAAAGCTTTGTTTCTAATATCGAGTCCACATAATTTGCAATACTTGACTTGGGAGTTATGTAAAATGTTTGGCATAAATGAGGAGAAATCGACAATCTTCGTGAAATGGTTCCAATTAAGATAAGTAATGTTCAACAGGTTCGTGATATCTTCAAAGTTAACCTACTGCAATCTACAAAATTTTAGTAATGCATTACTAAAAAATTGGTTCCATATAATCTACCAACTTTCCAAATTAAATAAAATGCTGGCATATACACTAATTTTGTTCTTTTTGTACTAAACGAAGGTTTAAGAAGAGTTAACTACGTTTGCTTTCGGCTGGGAGTGAAATTGTTTGCTCTGAACCTCCATCATGAAAATTGTGGACAACAGAATATTGGCATAAAAACCGGATTAATCTTATTTTTTACCATTATCCATGGAATAATTTCATTTTCTGCATGGATAACTAAAATCTCCGAAAAAGTGAACATATTTGACGTGCCTTATTGTGCCATTTTGGTCAGGGTCGAGTACCGGGTTGCCAAAAACGCCTATCTACTGGTCGCCTACTGGTCGCCTACTGGTCGCCTACCTGGTCGCCTCTGGTCGCCTACTGGTCCCTACTGGTCGCCTACTGGTCGCCTTACTGGTCGAGACCAGGTAGTTAGGTTAACCTAACTACTGTACTCGAATCCAATGGAAAGATCCCTATTTTATGAAATAGTTTCAAACTTCGCTAGCAACCTCGACTGGTTATTCCAGCCAGCTACAAAAAGTTTTGGAGTCATCAACTATACCGGATTAATAACGAAACGGATATAAAAGTCAGATGGAACGTATTGCTTAAAACTAGAAGTGTGTATGACATCATCATTACACCATTTCGACAGCAAGATATTGCTACAATGAAAGCATGGACCGAAACACTCAATATACCATATAATGGATGGTGTGATGACTATGTCACAATGGGCCGTGAGAGCTAACATTTAGCTTAAGCAGTTTCCCGTCGCCTGCCCTAAAAATGAAAGTTACAACTTACAAACTGGATTCAACGATATTATTTTGCGACATTGCAAAAATTTCGAATATTTCAACCCGTCAACATCGCAACAAATTCTCCTCGGAAATTTGAACCAAATGTTTGAGCTGCTGAATTCGGAATACCGACAACATTTCACTGGGGCTTGCTGTTGTTGGCGAATACGAAGACGCTTTTTTTCTCCCAGTATAATGAAGAGCTACGCAGCAATCCTCATTCAATCTACTACGACTCCCGAAACGTGGAATTACATAAAAAACTTTGGTAAAATTGGAAAAGGTCCAGTTCCTATTCGAAGTCAAAACTTTTGATGGCAAACAGCACTTGAAACGGCTCCTACGAGTATTGCAATTGGTGTCCTTGAAAATTCGGCGATCGCAGCGATCAATCCCAAATCCCCACCAGAAACAGCTCGGACAATGCTAGTGTTCGGAATTGCGTTGGTGGGAAAGGAAGAGGTGTCTCATTTTCGATTTCATCCAGTGAAACTTAAATTCGTTAGTTGTGGCTCGGCAGGGAAAATAGGCTTAGCGTTTCACCAACTGTCTACAATTTTTGATAAGCATATTTGGATCAGTATTTGGTTAGCTACAACTTCAATCACTATGTACTGCTATTCCTTTAATTTCTTTTGCGATAGGAAAGCAAAGAAATGTCCTCTATCTTACCAAGAAACAATGCGAAATATTCTGCTAGAATATGTTCTGATAGCAAAAGCTTTATTAGAGCAAGGGGATCCGATTGCTAATAAATATCTGAAATTTAAACATCTTCGATTGGCAATCGGGCCGTATCTTTTAATGGTGATGGTTATAAGCAATGCGTATAAAAATAGGAATATTACTAAAATAACCCTACCCCGAGCACCCATACCTTTTGATACGTTTGAAGCTCTAACAAACTATGCATTCAATATTTATTCAAGAATCATAGGGCGCGCGGGGTTTAAAAATCCACAAGGAGCGCAAACGTTCTTTGGAAATTTATTTACAGCAAATCGAAGTGATACGCATGAGTCAATATTTTTCCCTAGTGAATTGTATCTATTTACTTCTGGTGAATATAGCCAGTGGGACATTTTTAACACCATGAGAACCGATTTGTCAAATTATGCAAGGTTTGTAATGAACAAAACACAACTACATCCGACATTTATGTCGACATACTTTGATAAAAACTTCACTCATATTTTAAAGCCTTGCAACCAAACTGCACTGTTTTTGCCTGATGTAGAAGCCCATGAAACGTACCGCTACTTGAGGCAAATTCCAAAAATTCGTGATAGGATTTACTTGAGTAAAGAATCAATGTTCCAAATCGATCATGCTTTCCTTTTTGGCCGTCGTATGAGTTCGAAGACTTTTCAAAGGTTGAAAGGACTGGAAAATAGCGGGATTTTTGTTTGGTGGACAGATTTTACGGTCAACTATATGACTCAGATACTTGGTGGACGATTGGAACAAACTGATGCGGAAAAGTCAAGCTCAGGAATATCGGGTTTAAGTGGAAACATTTCAATAATTTTTGTAGTTTTAAGCGTCCGGTATCTTACCTGTATATTTGGATTTATTTTGGAGGTGAGAAAACAGGTTAAAAATATCCCACAAGCAGTTTTTAAAATGTAGACTTATTTTGCAAGAAGGTTTCTACCTTTGTTAGAAGTTCTAAAAAGGCAACTGAAGTGTCAACCATTGAAGAAACCGAAACTGAATGCTAAATTACTGTAGCGTATTGAAAGCAATCATATGTTAAGCATTAATTGAAAAATGTTTTTAATTGAAGATTACGTAATTTAAGAAAGTCGCTCGCTTATTTGCTTATGAGAAAAAAAACTATTATAATAAATAAACGAAAACAAGAGCATTAAGCCATACTTAATATGTTGCAGTTTGGTAAATGTTTAATATTGTATATTTCAATAAACAAAAATATAGCAGTTATAGTTTTACATTAACAATTTTGTGTACATAATATACGAGTGGAAACATCTCATTTCGACCAAAAAATAATTGATTTCCTGGAGTTTAAAAATTATTTGAAAATATGATTAGCAGTGTTCTTCTGAGCTAAAAACCACTTACTGTATATTGGGGTAAGTTGAGACGTCTCGTGTAGCCCTCTTTGAAGTGCGTTTCACGGAATGCGATTTGCGTCCTCATTTTCGTGCAAATGAGCTGAAATTTTGGACAGGGACTCTTTGGTCGATTCCCCAGGGGGACTTTTTACCGATTTTTAAAATTCACATTTTGGCGCAGAATTATAATGGTCTACTTTTTAATAAAAAACACTTCAAGAAAAAGCATTTTGGAACGAGATTTAAACATTTCGTAACTCGGCACCAAATGTGAATTTTAAAAATCGGTAAAAAGTCCCCCCTGGGGAATCGACCAAAGAGCCTGTCAAAAATTTCAGCTCAATTATCAATTATTTTTTGGTCGAAATGAGATGTTTCCACTCATACGTAATTCCTTAATATTTTGAATAAAACAAAATAGATTTACCTTTAACTCTAAAAAAATCCCGTATTCTATTTGCTTCCTATCGAGGTCATTAACAACAGAAGGTCAACAGTGTATTTTAAAATTGCCCAAAAATATCCCGTCTTTGTTTTCTTTGTCAGCACTCCAAAGCTTCCACAAAGGAATCCTAACGAAGGCAATGCCCTCATTTTCAAAATCATCAACCTCCTCTCGAAACCGTTTCTTACCTTGCTCAGCTCCCACTGCAGGTTTCTCTTCACCCTAATGCTAGCTTCGTGACTTACCGCAGCAAACGGAAGGGCTACCAAAGTTACTCCAATGGAAATCGTCCATGTTGCTGGGAAAAGCCAATAAGATTTGAGTGGAATCACCTTCCAGCCTAAAATTGTTATCGCTCCAGTCAACACCGATATAATGTAGCCAACTCCCATAATTATTGCCACCAGCCAAGCTGCGCCCTCCTCGTGATGATTGTGAATCCAGTAGAGAACGTTGTAGTAGTTCAGCCTTTGTTGAAGGGCAGCTCTATTGATATCATTGAGTAAAGTGAAGTTCATGTAAGTGGCGCCAATTATGAAGAGAAGTACAATGCGCAAAGTCCGCGAAAGTTCCAGCATAACCAGATAACCCCAAACCATAGCTATAAAACGAATAACAAGCGTTTGTATCAAGTTGAAGTCCATATTTGCTGCCCATTGAACTGCTGTAAATGTGATGGGTTCCTTTGCGAAAAGGACGACTGTAAAAAGATACGTGGTAGGAATAGACCGCAAGGTTAAAACAATGTAGAGGCTTGCGAGTCCAACTTTATCACATTTTTCTCCTCGTAACAGGTTCATTATTTCTGTAAATAGTAATAAAAATCAAATTATCCGTTTCAAATACAAAAACTAGTTTGGATTTTGAATGCTTACGTGTTCGAATAATCTTTTTGTCAATTTTAACGTGGCTATTCCATGCGTTAAAATAACTTCCGTGAAAGTGTGTTATTTCGTTATAATATTGCAGCAGGTTTTTGCCTCCCAACAGTAGATTCATGTTGAGCCCGGTCGACATCAGTTGGTCAATTGCGAGAAGTAAAGAAACGCTCAGCATTTGTCGGTCAACTTCCACTTTATTTAAAACAAGCTGCATTATAACCTGGTAGATAAGTGCTCCGAAAAATAAAAATGATCCGCCAAATGAGCTTATGTACCAAGGAAGGTAGCGAAGCTGTCTTGTTTTTTCAATGATGAATATTCGTTCTGTTTGATCCCATCGAACGAAATATTTGGTGTGAAATTTGGAAAGTTTCTCGTTGAGAACGTACGCTTGTTGGAGAAGAGAAATTTCCATATCTGAAATGTTTTTTTGCGTTTTTTGGAGTAACTCTTTAAAAGAAAGTTGGTGTATGACGGACTGCCAGAAAATGAGAACTGAACGATATTCAGTTTCAGTTCAAATAAATGAAGTAGGTTTACGTGAAGTAGTTGACGTCAAACATGAGACGATGAGATTTGGTATTACAAGTTGGCATACCTGAAAGCTTTAAATAAATTACATGAGGAAGAGGATTTGAATTTCGTTTTTTATTTTAAAAGTTTAAAGAGTCGGTCCGGTAAAATCGTGTTTTTAATGTTTAACATGGTTGGACATAGCGATTCAGGTACTTTTGTGTTCAACGGAGGTATTTTTTGGATATACTTTTTCATACGAAAAAGCTAAATTATGACTTCATTTTAAAGTCAAATTCGAATTCACTTGGTAAAGGATTGTGAAAAGTTCCAGCAGCTATATGAACTTTGAATTCCTTAAGACATTTATTTCTGCCCAAACTTATGCTAATATTATAGACGACATTGAGTTATGCAGGATAAATGGTCATTCTGGTTGGGTTTAAGTTAAGAAATTTGCAGTTAGGCTGAAAATTTGGCACACAAATAGTGAACAATACTTCATAGGTTCGAAACAATTGGTTTTCTGAAATTCGAAAAATTGGAGGCGAAATTTTAAAAACCGTCATTATGTGTTTAGATTAATGAAAGTCAATTTTTTTCTATATTAAAACAGTTTTCAGTACCTAATATAAGTTTTTTAGTGGTTCAAAATAAAACGTAAAAATTAAAAAGCTTCATAACCGAAAACTTGCAACTTTTTGCAATCATTTTTTAAATTTCAATAAGCCCTTGGGATTTCCCTTATAAAATATTGTTAACTATTTGTGTACCAAATTTCAGGTCAATCGGACTGTAAACGTAGGAGAAACTGGCGTCCCGTTAACTGCGCATGTCGATTCTCTTATTGCCCCTACTGCAAATGTCTTAACTTACCCCCAACCAGAATGACCATTTATCCTGCATAACTCAATGCCGTCTATAATATTAGCGTATGTTTGGGCTGAAATAAATTTCATGAGGCAATCGAGTTTCATATAGCTGCCGGAACTTGTTTTCTATGTTTCACTTCGATCCAGATTCAAGTACCTTTTGATTTTTTTAAATTCTAAATTCCAACACATAACTACTAAGAAAACTCTAAATTTAAATGTACTCCTCCGACTCGAGTTTTGTGTAGGAATGTTATACAAAAACGATTTATCCGCTGCCCTTGGTTTAAAAAAACATATTACAATTTAAAAGCACACTTGGGCGTTAAGTTCTTGAAACTCAGCTGGAATTGAAACTGCAAAAAAGATTTATTTGTTGTTGTTGATGTTTTTGTAAGAAAACTTAAGTTTTCTGTTTGAAAACATAAAATTGGACGTTAACCGTAAAGTTTAACAAATACGCCGATTGGAAAACATACTTCCTCCAAATAGTCATCCTAAAAAGAATTCTACTCAAAGAACCAGAATATATATAACATTCAGAATCTTTTTGCCAATTGCAGCTTTTATTAATTTGTTAAAACTCTTTTACAATTAATTGAGAAATAAAGAAATGCTTTCATTATGATTTATCATACTTCCAGAAAAATTGTTTATGCAATTTTTTAACAAATGTATGCAGCATTTTAATCGTCCATTTAGAATCTATAGTTGCCCTTCATGATTTCTTTATAAGTTTCCAAATCCAATCTTCTGTAAGACTTTGTAAAAGTAGAGTAGACAAATACCGGATCATCCATCATTTCAATATTGAATCCTTCCTTTTTCATCCTCATTTTTTGAACTTTGAAGGTCCCGGTCATATCCAGTCCTCTCTCATTATTCACCATCCTGATAAACATCGGCATTGCATATTTTGGCAAGGATTGCTTCAATCCATCTGCCAACCTGTTAATTTCAATTTCCCCGTCGTAAACATCCAAAATAGATGCCATACAAGCCGAACCCTCAGTACCAGGAACTTTCACCCCATAAACGACATTGTTCTGCATTCCTGTAAGCTTTGAAATAACGCCTCTACCATTGTTGTAGCCACATTTTCAGATTTCCAACGGAATGTGTCGCCAAGCCTGTCTTGGAAATAAAAGTAGCCGTATTTGTCCCTCATCATGCAATCTCCGGTCATGTAATATTTGTCCCCTTCTTTAAAAACATTTCGTGCGATTTTCTTTTCTGTCGCTACTTTGTCCGTATATCCATCATATCTCGCCATTGGTACACCATCCATAATTTTTCCAATAAGTTGTCCAGGTTCACCGTCTTCACACTTAATTGCAAATCCAGTAGCTTTATGTCTAAGAATTTCTCCTGTAACTTGGTCAGTTTTCACCAGTTGAATGGGATGAATCGGCTGTAACCAAATGGGAATATATCCACATGCTCCAACTTTTCCATTAAGATTTACTGCGCAAACGAAATTGTACAAAAAGATTTATTTTTAATGTAATTTGAAATACATGATATATTACTATGACTTACTCATAGTGCAGTTTCCTTCCGTACTTGCGTAAATATCGACAAACTTTTTGATTCCAAACCTTGTTTTAAAACCTGACCAAACATCAGCTCTCAAACCACCTCCCTATCAAAAGCTCGAAGCGTGTGGTTCCTTTCCAACTCAGGCGGCTGGACTGGTTGATTACAAAGAAACCTGCAAAACTCGCAATATACACACAAATTGTGGCCCTGTACCGATGAATATCTTTCCAAAAGTTGGTTGCAGAAAATTTCACAACAATAACAACAGGAGTTCCATAACACAGCGACCAGACAGCACCAAACAAGCCCACCATGTGATACATTGGTACTGCTGAGTAGGAAACATCCTTCGGGGAAAGTTTAAGAGCGGAAGCGATTGATGATATGAAAAGTAGCCTGTGTGTTTTGATTCGAATTAAATTTTTATATGGTTAATTTTTTAACTGTATAAATCGTACCTTCCATGACTACACAGGACTGCTTTTGGTGCACCTGTCGTTCCTGATGTAAAAAGATACAGAACCGGATCTATAAAATTGGGTTCCTGTCCATAAGGAACGACAGTTGGTTCCTTTCCAGCTTTTAACAAGGACTGAGCCAAGTCCAGTGTAGGAAGAGCTTCATTTTTCACTAAACTGTTATTCGGAATCCATCCAGGAGTTTCCAAAAATCGGTCAAGCTCATAAATATCACAATCAAGCGACTCTTTTGCGTTTCTACTTGAATCCCAAATATCTTGAAATGCTAAAATTTCCAATTTGCGAAAAGTAAAGTTTGTTTGTAAAACTTAAAGTTGTACATAATATTTATCCATATAAAATCCTGGACTCACCCTGTCGTAATTCTGTTCCAATGATAAGCGCTTTACATTTCACAACAGAAATACACTCTTCTAACGAGTCACCCCGAAGATTGGTGTTTATGCAAACGGTCACTGCACCGATCTTGATGAAGTTGAAACAATAATAAAATGAAAACGAGTAAAAATTGGTATATTGATAAAATTGAATAACGTAGCTAAATGTTTGCCTTCTTACCCTTCCCAATCCAAGCCATATCCGATACATTCCGTCGATTAGTCATTGCTAGTCAACTGAGTCCCTTCTTTTAATTCCCTTTTCTTGAAAATAGTTCGCACGCGGACAAGCTCAGCGCTTGAAGTTGTTCCAGTGAAGTCCATATTTCATCACCAAACGTAGGAAACAGGGCGATTCTGAGTCCACCTTCTTGACTCATCTCTTATCAGAGCGAATTTGCAATTGCGGAAGGCGCGGTGGTCATTGAGCTGTGCGGGAGCGAGGTGTTTCGTCGCTTTTCGCTCCCATCCAGGCAAGCTAACATCTTGCGTCGTAGAGGGTGTACAGTAATCTAAAAATTTATTAAAATTATATGCATGCAAAATTAGTTCAACGGTTGTGGAATATGAAAGCAGGAATTTACCCAACATCTCGGCGAAGGGTTGAAAATACGATTGGAATTGATTTTCTCTTTTTCCACAAAACGTGGATGACACTGAAGAGAAGAACGTACTTCACAATTTCAAAAACGGAAAGATTTAGAATTTCCATATTTGTCAAAAAAATACTATTGAAGGTGTTTTCTGGACAATTGCAACTGGATGAATAAGCTATTTTTACATCATCATGTAGGTTTATGCCTAAATTATTATGATTTCCTTTCAAACGAGGTGCGATTGACGAAAAAGGTGGTTTAATGGTTGTTTCCTCATCCAAAAATACATGCCACTCTGCAATTCAACTTGAATAGAATTATTTTCCCTTGGTGGTTTGCATTCTATCCAACATTTATGTTTATTTCATTGTGGGAAAATGTAATGAAGCGTGAAGTGCAAAATCTAATTCGTATTGGAATGATGCGCCAAGTCTGCGTTATTTTTTAACTCGTAAAATAGTTTTAATTACGGGTTGAAACAAGTCACAACCGGATTACTGACATGATGTTGAAATATATCTACGTTATCTTTATAATATGAACCAGTTTTGCAATTATTGTGGTGCATTTCAGCCATTAATTACCTAAATGCACCCTAGTGTTTGCAAAGCAATATGATAACCACCATCTGCAAGAATCGATGGAATCCACGTAGAACTGATACTGTTGGAAAC
>LJIJ01001026.1:27193-60769 GCA_001718145.1 Orchesella cincta
AAAAAAAAGAGAAGAGGGGGGAGTGGTTGTTTGGTTTCACGGTCCTAATTGCATGGCCATTCAATACTTGGTGAGATCTGATCAAGTTACAGGAGAAATACTTCAGAGATAATTGCTACTGGCTTTGCATTCAGTGTGAAGAACGGTGAAATCTGGAGAATGATTGGAAAGAATTATGAATGTGTGTACCAATTGGCAAGATTTGAGTGGATATACTGATAAAGAAGCAACCGAAAAGAAAATCGCAAGAAATATTTTTAAAGAAGGGGACCAAATATTACAATGGACTGGGGATTGCATGATGAGGACAAATACGGTTACTTTTAATTTCCAAAGACAGGCTTGGCGACACAATTTCCGTTGAGGGTTTTTTGGAGAATGTGGCTACAACAATGGATGTAGTAGAGAGGGGAGTTAGTGTTTCAAAGCTGGGTATATTGATGATGTGCAGAAACAATTGTCTGTTTAATGGGGTGAAAGTTCCTGGTACTTTTTTTTTTGGGTGGGAGTTCGGCTTTGTGGGATATTGTGTAGGGGTATATTTTTGGTATGTTTTGACGTATGGGAATATTGAATAGAATTAAGCAGTGTTTTGGCTATGTTTGGATTGTATAGTGTGTATATTCTCTTGCTAGAGATAGGGTATATATTTGGCATGCCAGGTTTGTTGGAGGTTGAGATAGAGGAGGTGTGGAAGTAGGGAGAGAGAGAGGGTGGATTTATTTTTTGTGACCGGGGAACTGTTGTTAAGTAGTTCAGTGGGAAAAGTGAGTGATGAATAGAAAGGAAGATTTATTATTTGATGGGAATGATTGGTGATTCGGTTTTTTGGGGTTTATGTCTACTCTACTTTTATCAAAGTGTTACAGAAGATTGAATTTGGGTTGGTAGTCGTTAATATTATTGTTGATATATTTTATGATGTTAGTGTTCATAACTATTTATGTAAATATATTTTTTTGTAATATTGCTTACTCGTGGTCGATGTGTTCGTACTTATTGTGGGTTAAACACGGGTGTGTAATGTAATTTCATAAATTATGGTGTTTTTGCTTTATTTTCAGTTAGAGCAGTTTGAGGGGATATAATTTGGTTGTGTAGAGAATATAGATTTTTCGGATTGTGTACAGTGGAAATTGTTTGATATAGGACGTTGATAACATAATTTTGTTTCGAATAGACTCTATAATCTCCGCCTTGGCACAAGATCATGTTTGAATATGGGTGTTTAAGAATAAAATTCGCAGCCTCACATTACTTTTCATCTGTTTCCTATGAGATAATGAATGTGAGCACCTTAGTAGGGTTCTCAGCGTTGTTTTAGTTGAAGTTTTGTATGTTTTTCGACGTATTTCATTGGGATATTATTTGGATAGAGGTTTTGATTCTTGGTATGATTGAGATGAATTTATGAGATAGAGGTGATTATGTAGTGGGAGAATATAGTTTTGTATTTTAGGGTGAAGTTGATAAGTGTAAGTGTAGACAAGCTATAGCTTATTTTCATGTTTCTTTGGGTACATGTGGAATTGCGGGTTACCATAGGGATTTTAATTTGATTCTATTATTAGTTAGTGTCATTAGTTAAGGGCTTTGTATTATGGTGGATTTGCTTTAGTAATGTGGTCTAGAGTTTACTCACCCTTTTTACTTGTTCTCTCGCTCAGCTGTGTATTGTATGTGGATTCCTTTTTTGCTATCGGAGTTGGTACTGGCCGATAGTTATTAGTTTGGACTGCAGCTAGATAGATTAGTGATGACATTTGCGCATTCCGCGGCGTGTCTATGTATTGGTTTTGTGTAAGTGCATATATGTGTGCGAGAATGATATGTTTATGTGGGTACTTAGATGCTCATTTATTGTATGTTTAATTCGAGGCTAATGGATCATTGTTAAGTTGGTGATGTATTGTTATTCATTTCGTTTATTGATTTTTTTTGTATTTTTTTGGTTTGCTTAACTTTCTTTTATGTACCGCTGGGGAAATATTATAGTCGATTGAACAAAGTCAGGTTATATGTTTTGAGTTTAGTGGATGTAGAATGGAATAGTGCAGAGAAAATATGGGTGTGAGTTTCTTGGTTTTGGAAATAAGGTAAGTCTTTCATATAAATTGTTGTCTGCTTAAAAGTGAGAGTGTGGTATTTGATGAATAAGTATTGCACGTACTTATAATGTATAGTTTCGTTTTTCACTCGCCTTCCACAATGCAATCCATTCTGTGGGTCTGAACTATGGCATTGATATGATTAATGTATAAGGCAATATATCGATTGATAGGGAAATGCAAGGAAATAGGAAGGATAACTCTCCAGCATCGTCACCTACTCGGATCTGTGAGCAGCATATATACATCAAAAATAATTAAATTGAAATTATAAGTAAAATAATGTGCCGTTTGCATTAATTGTACCAAACAACGCGCAAGGTAGTGAAACGATTTTTCCTGAAATCAGCCAAATTAAGGGGTGGTCTCACTATAGTAATCAGGGTGGAAAAGACGTAAGATTATACTGACTTCAACAAGTAATTAGGTCCAATCTAGGATTTATTGGTACTTCATTCGAAATGATCCAAAGAAATACGTAAAAGTATAGTTCTTTTGCTCGTCATGAGAAAAATGGGACTGTGGAGAGAAATCATATAACGATTGTTACTGTACTGTATCTCTTATAGACGTGAATATAACCATTCAGAATTTATTGCTTTCAATTATTACAGTCACAATAGCAAGTCGAAGGTTAGAGCCAGCTCGTTTATAATAATTGAGTAATATAAACTAGCATAATCAGCAATAGATACATCAGTTCGCCTGCATAATAAGGTGGTATGAGAATCTTCGAAATCATTGAACATTGGTCCTTCAGCTGGAAATCCGGGTTTACTTTGCCTTTTGGGATTTTTGCCTAATGCGAACTGAGGTATTCTTTTGCAAGCTATGAGTTACTTACTGGCTCAAAATCTATGTAATATTTGAATTATTCATCATTTATAAAAGCTATGGAATGAATTAATGTGTTTTTCATTTTATCCAATATATGTTATATTAAGAATGACTGAAAGTTTTAATTGGTACAAAGCATACAAAGGAGAATGATGATATGGCTATTATTACCCAGCATTACATCCAGTGTTGAACGCAATACGATTTGAGAAATTACCTCAAATATTCACAGGTGGATGCTCGTACTCGTTGAACTCTGTGAAGTTATCCTTGACAGAAGTTGAATTGTAGATATTGCTGAATATGTTCCGTGTTGCAATCACGGGGTAAATGATTAAAAAACACAGGCATACTTGAATAACAAGCTGGTATGCAAAAAACAGACCTACTCCTTTCTTCATTTATCAGTAGACGCTATTGTGATAAGTTTCCGCCCGCAATAAAAACTTTTACGATTTGAATAATAATGCCGACTTTGCGTATCGTCTCAATTTAGAGTGTTGAATTGAAGCCTCATACCCATTTTCCCACATTAAAATAAACATAAATGTTGGATAAAAATTAAGCAACCAAACAACACCAATTTTTTCCAGATAAATTGCCGACTGTCTTGTTATTGGGTTGGTAAATAGCCCATAAACCAGGCCTTGTTTGAAACGAAATTATAGTGATTAAGGTGCAAAATCCACGTCAGAAAGTGTTAATGTACTTTTTCACTTGGCCGAAAAAAACCTGAAAACACCTCTAACTCAACATAATGACCAGTTTTCATTTTAACCGAAAATAAATAGTCTGAATGAAGTAGCTGAAAGTAGGTATGGGTTGGCACAATACATTAGAAGGAGAATATGAATTGTAATATCTAAGAGTAACTTCCAACGCACAGGTGTCACGATTTAAAAAAAAATTATCTCAATCTTCACGGGTGGATGCTCGTACTCGCTGTATTCCATGCAAGTTTGCCTTGAAAGAAGTTCAAGTTCCCGAGCGTAACAAGACTTGACAAGTTATCCAAGCTCTCAAAATATGCCAATGTATGTCTTTGCAAACACAGGGTACATTAGTAATACTGCCGAATGCCACAAACATTGGAAAACTGGTTCATATTATAAGATAACGTAGAAATATTTCAACATCATGTCAATAATCCGGTTGTGACTTGTTTCAACCCGTAATTAAAACTTTTACGAGTTAAAAAATAACGCAGACTTGGCGCATCATTCCAATACGAATTAGATTTTGCACTTCACGCTTCATCCCATTTTCCCACAATGAAATAAACATAAATGTTGGATAGAGTGCAACGAGGTGCGATTGACGAAAAAGGAGGTTTATTGGTTGTTCTCATCCAAAAATACATGCCACCTTCTGCAATTCAACTTGAAATAGAATTATTTTCCCTTGGTAGTTTGCACTCCTATCCAACATTTATGCTTATTTCATTGTGGAAAATGGGATGAAGCGTGAAGTGCAAAATCTAATTCGTATTGGAATGATGCGCCAAGTCTGCGTTTTTTTTAACTCGTAAAAGTTTTAATTACGGGTTGAAACAAGTCACAACCGGATTACTGACATGATGTTGAAATATGTCTACGTTATCTTTATAATATGAACCAGTTTTCCAATTTTTGTGGCATTCAGCAGTATTACTAGCGTGCTGAAAGACATACAGTGGCATATTCTTGAGAGCTTGGATACTTGTCAAGTCTTGTTACTCTCGGGAACTTGAACTCCTTTCAAGACAAACTTGCATGGATACAAGCAGTACGAGCTCCAGCCCGTGGGAAGATTGAGATAATTTTTAAACCGTGACACGTATGCGTTGGAAGTTACTCAAATTAGATTTACAATTCATATTCTCCTTCTAATGTATTGTGCAACGCCATACCTACTTTCAGCTACTTCATTCAGACTATTTTCGGTTAAAATGAAAACTGGTCATTATGTTGAGTTAGAGGTGTTTTCAGGTTTTTTTCTTGGCCAAGTGAATAAGTACATTAACAATTTCTGATGTGGATTTTACACCTCAATCACTATGATTTCGTTTCAAACAAGGCCTGGGTTATGGACTTTTTATGGGCTATTTACCAACCCAATTACACAACAGTCTGCAATTTATCTTGGAAGTAATTATTTTAGTTTGGTCGCTTAATTTCTAGCCAACATTTATGTTCATTTTAATGTGGGAAAATAAGTAAGAGGCTGTAATTCAACACTCTAAATTGAGACAATACGCAAAGTCCGCATTATTATTCAAATCGCAAAAGTTTTTATTGCGAGCGGAAACTTATCAAAATATCGTCTACTGATAAATGAAGAAAGGTGTAAGTCTGTTTTTCGCATACCAGCTTGTGATTCAAGTCTGCCTGTGTTTTTCATCATTTGCCCCATGATTGCAACACGAAACATATACAGCAATATCAAAAATCCCAACTTCTGTCAAGGAAAACTTCACAGAGTTCAACAAGTACGAGCATCAGCCTGTGAATGTTTGGGGGAATTTCTCAAATCGTATCGCGTTCAACACTGGAGCTATTGCTGGGTATTAATAGCCATGTCACCATTCTCCTTGTGCCAGCTAAAACTTTCAGTTATTCCCAACATAACATATATTGGATAAAATGAAAAACACATAAATTCATTCCATAGCTTTTGTAAATGTTGAATAATTCAAATATTACATAGATTTTGAGCCAGTAAGTAACTCATAGCTTGCGAAAAGAAACCTCAGTTCGCATTAGGCAAAAATCCCAAAAGGAAAAGTAAACCCGGATTTCCAGCTGAAGACCAATGTTCAATGATTTCGCAAGATTCATCGCAATCCACCTCATTATACCACCTTTATTAGTGCAGGCGAAACTGATGTATCTTTGCTATGCTAGTTTATATTACTCAATTATTATAAACGAGCTGGCTCTAACCTTGACTTGCTATTGTGACCTGTAATGAATTGGAAGTAATAAAATTCTGAATGGAATGATTCACCGTCTACCAGAAATAAGTACAAGTAATAGTCGGTATGAATATGATTTTTCTCTCAACAGTTCCCATTAATTCTCATGAACGAGCAAAAGAACTATTACTTTTACGTATTTTCTTTTGCAATCAATTTCGAATGAAGTACCAAATAATAATCCCTAGTTGGACATAATATATTTAGTTGATGTCAACGCAAATAATCTACGTCATTTTGCACGTTGTTTGTCTAATTTTATGGAAAACTGGTTACTTTTACTTATAATTTCCACTTGATAGTTTGTTGCAAATATCGTTTGACTACACAGATCCGCGTAGGTTGACGGTGTCGAAAGAGAGGTTCCTAATTTTACACTATTTCCTTGCATTTCACTCATCAAATCGATGCCTAATTATCATTTCCATATCAATGGCCATTTTCAGGGACCACAGGAATGGTTTGCATTGTGAGAAGTAGCGATGTGAAAAGGAAGCTTCCTTTTCAAGTCGTGCAAATCTCAATTTCATCAAATAAATTCACTTTTACAGAAGACACTTGGAAGCTTACTTTTTCAAAAAGAAATCAATATTTCCTGCCTTTTTTCTAATCACCTAAAGAACTGCCAAGTACCTGATTTGTAAACGTAGTTTTGTACATGTGAAAGAAAAGTTAGGCGACAATTACTATGCTGTATTGTACATAATACATGTCATTAGCTCGATTTATTACTACATGAATGAGTAGGATAAACTTGGACATGCCAGCCCTGCGAATGAAAGTTATATCTGGCTGCGGAAAATGGAGTACCATCGTCGTGCATTGCGATGCTATCATTCACGCTGCAGTAAAGGTGAGTAAATAGAATCGACAAGCAGTCCACCATAATGAGGTATATGTATAATATGATATTATATGTTTGTACGTCACATGTTCAAGAAATGAAATAAGTTAGTTGGGTTCACATAATTTCACTTCACCCCGTAAAAAATTCCTCTCATAATAATTCACCTTCTTACTCATTCATCTAGTCACTATATTCAATGTATTGATAGATTTAAAATGTATATTGTATGTAGATTTAAATGTAGATTTATTCATCAAAATGCATTGACGGATTTAAAAATCTTCACAACGGTTAAATGGCTTGGTATCAATGGGATTTCGTTGATGGGCTGATGATATTTAGGAATCTTATCAACGTCATTTGCGTGAATGACTGACATTCATCCGGTTACGAAACAAAACAAGCTGTATAAGGTGCGCTTCTTTCTAGAAAAGTGAAAGCATGTGAGCTGCGAATTTTTTGTAAGTAAATTGATTTGCGGCCAGGCGATTTTGAAGTCTTCAAAATTTTGTTTAGTGTTTTAGTTTTAAAATACAATCAGTAAAATACTTAAAATTTATTTTAAGCTTGTTCTACTGAATAAAGAAAACAATATTTTATGTGACATTAATTACACACAATGTATAGCCAATTAAGTACGAAATGACCACGTGGCAATTTAAAATCTATAGTTGCCTCTCATAATTTCCTTATAAGTTTCCAAATTCAATCTCTGTAAGGACTTTGTAAAAGTAGAGTAGACAAATACCGAATGCCATCCATCATTTCAATATTGAATCCTTCCTTTTCATCCTCATTTTTTTGAACTTTTAAAAGGTTCCGGTCATATCCAGTCCTCTCTCATTATTCACCATCCTAATAAACATGGGCATTGCATATTTTGGCAAGGATTCCTTCAATCCATCTGCCAACCTGTTAATTTCAATTTCCCCATCTGTAAACATCCAAAATTAGATGCCATACAAGCCGATCCCTCATGTACCAGGAACTTTCACCCATAAACGACATTGTTCTGCATTCCCTGTAAGCTTTGAAATAACTCCTTCTACCATTGTTGTAGCCACATTCTCCGATTTCCATCGAAATGTGTCGCCAAGCCTGTCTTGGAAATAAAAGTAACCGTATTTGTCTCTCATCATGCAATCTCCAGTCATGTAATATTTTCGTCCCCTTCTTTAAAAAATTTCTAGCCAATTTTCTTTTCGGTTGCCCTTCTTTATCAGGTATATCCATCATATATCTTTTGCCATTGGTACAACCATTCATAATTTTTCCAATCAGTTCTCCCCTTTTTTTTCCCCAGATTCACCGTCTTCACACTGAATTGCAAAACCTAGTAGCTTAATATCTCTGAGTATTTCTCCTGTAACTGGTCAGTTTTCACCAGTTGAATGGGATGAATAGGCTGTAACCACAGAGGAATGTACCCACATGCTCCAACTTTTCCCTCTAAGTTTACTACAATCCAAATAATTTTAAGAATGGTAAATTTTTCAAATGGAGTTTTTATAATAATTTTAATTCATTACTGATGACTTACGCATTGTGCAGTTGCCTTCCGTGCTTGCATAAATATCCACAAATTTGTTAATTCCAAATCTTTTCTTGAAAGCCGTCCAAACATCAGCTCTCAAACCACCTCCACCCATCATGGCTCGAAGTGTGTGGCTACTACTCTCCAAATTCCTGCTGCAACTGTCGTTGATTGTACGAAACGAAACCTCAACCACCCCTGCAAAACTCCCCAATGTACACGCAAATTGTCCTGGCCCCGTGTATCTTGTGCATGTATATCTTCCAAAAGTGTGGTTGCCGAAAATTTGACGACAAGAACGACAGGGGTTCCATAACAAATCGACCAAACAACTCCAAACAAGCCCACCATGTGGTACATTGGTACTGCTGAGTAGGAAACGTCACTGTGGGTGAAATTCAGTGCGGATCCAAGTGATGATATGAAGAGGAGTCTAAAGTTGAAAAATCCAAGTGAAAAGGTATAGTTTACATTTATAGTGTATAATATATTAGCGATACTTTTGCTAATATTTTCATAAAAAGTTTGAAACAAAATGTTGACCTTCCGTGACTACAAAGCACAGCTTTGGGAGCCCCAGTTGTTCCCGACGTGAATATGTAGAGAAGTGGATCTATAAAATTGGGTTCATGAGAAACGATAGTTGGTTTCTTTCCAGCTTGCAGCAGGCATTGCGCCAAGTCCAGTGTAGGGAGGTCTCCAGCTCTGGCTCTAATTTTAGTCGCAATCCACTCAGGCGTTTCCATAAATCGGTCAAGCTCATAAATTTCACAAGCAAGCAATTCCTTAGCATTTTTGCTTGAATCCCAAATCTCTTGAAATGCTACAATATACAATTCCAATTAGTTCGTGTTTATTTGTAAGGGCATTGAAAAATAAATCAAAATAGTTGACTCACCATCTCGTAATTCAGTTCCAATAATGAGTGTTTTACATTTCACAACTGAAATACATTCCTCTAAAGAGTCGCGCCGAAGATTGGTGTTAATGCACACGGTCACAGCACCAATCTGCACAAAGGTTAGTTTAATAACAAAAATTGTAAAAATGGCTTACATTGCAGGAATAATAAATACCAACAAAATTTCCATATTTTGATTTATTACCCTTCCCAATCCAAGCCATATCGCGATATATTCTGGTCGATTTGTCATTGCCAGTCCAATCGTGTCCCCCTTTTTAATTCCTTTCTCTTGAAAATAATTGGCCACACGAAAGCTCAGCGCTTGAAGTTGTTGGTAAGTCCATATTTCATCACCAAAGTAGAAACAGGGGCGATCTGAGCCACCTTCTTTGACCATTTTATCAAGCGATTTGCACATGGTTTCGTTCCGTCGTTTTCGTCCCATCCAGGCAAATAGGATTTTGCCGTAGAGGGTGTAAAGTAAGCTAAAAATTCATCAACATTTTATGCATATCAAGGTTATCTTGAGAAGTATGAAAGCAAATATTTACCCAACATCACGACGAAGTGTCCAAAATACGATTGAAATCGATTTTCTCTTGTTCCACAAAAACTGCGTAAAAATAAGAACAAAAAAATACTTCACAAGTTGAAACAGAGAGATGCCTAAAATCTCCATTATTTACAACAAAAACGGTTTTGAGTTCTTTACTGGATGATTTCACTCCCCCAAATAATTAAATTAATACTTCATCATGTTGATTTTGTGCCAAGGTGAATATAATTTAATTTCAAGTATACAGCAATTTACAATGAAATGAATTATACATCTTTCGTTTGTTTGCTTAGTACTTATCATTTGTCTTTGTTTGAATGTGGGGAAATGGGGAGGAGTCTGCCATTCAAAGAGCAATCTATATTGGAACGATATGCAAAGTCAGCAACAAAGAGTTGATAAAAGTCACAGTGATATTTTTCTGGCATAATGTTGAAAGTAGATTTTTCCCATATAAACCAGTTTATCCATCAATTTTGGATGTGTTCAGGTGTCATAATCTGGTCGCAAGACAAGGAAAAGATGTATTTAAAAAGCCATTATCAACAACTTCAATTCCCTTCCATGAAAACTTCCTCACAGTTCAACAAAGAGCATCTTGCATCTATTTATAATGCAACTCATATAATTATACAAACCGTGTCACGTATTGTGTTGGTGATATTCTTTGATCCATCTCCTTAGTAGGCTTTATGTCAATCCAAGATTTCAATAGCTTCCAATACAGTATTTTTGGTACATTGCAAAACAGATCATTTTATTCCATAGATTTTTACATACTGAATCATGCCAATAATATGGGGTATATGGGTTAGTGTATAAGTCGAAGTTTGCAAAAGTAAAACTCGGTCTATATGCGGTAATAATTCCCACAACAAAGCAAAACCGGATTTCGAGTTCACAAAAGATCACCGATTCCCATGATTCTCACCATACCGTCCTTATTGCGGAGCTGGTTTTTGATAACTCATTTTACATCCTAAAACCCATGTAACACTGATTTAAATAATGATAGTAAACATGATGTCAAATTCTGGTTTTCTACCCCAATTACTTACTCCATTTCCACATTTATACAAAAATGTAGGTGGGTATACCACGAGTGATAATCAACCAAATCATGCCACAAAAGAGGTGGGATTTCTTGGCGTAATAGGGAAAAATCTGGAATATTCTTGTTAGAATACTGACAACATATATAAATTTCTCATTATATATGACTGCATGATTTTGGTAGTGGATTGCAGATGAAAAATCAAACCAACTTTACATTATGAATGCTAAATACTAGTTAGCTTGCAAGCTAACAAGACAGAATTAAAAAGACCTCTGATTTGAATTAATTTCCAATATAATTTCGTTCAATTCAACCATTTTAATAAACGTAAAAGTATAAGGGTATAAGTTATATTTTATAAATAACCAATCAACCTAACACATCTAAATATAAGCAAGATGTTGACATTCATTATCAGCAAAATCTTGACAGGATTGTACTACACGTTCGGGTGTCTCTACATGCTCATCTTCCAGCTCTCTCTACTACCACTCTGGCTCCCAATTTTTATTCTCAGACAAGTTGCAATTCACACCGCGAAATTCAGATCAGATTTTGGAGAACCGCTGGAAGTCATGAATGTGAATCTTTCTGAAGATGTCACCAAGCCCCACAAGGGTTCAGCCATGTGCACGATGACTTTGAAAGGATTAATATCCGCATCTGAGTTGCGAACCTTGTTTGTGAAAAACGTGATTGAGCGACGACTCCCGGACAATGGGAAAAAACTCCAATTTCCGGAGCTCAGGCAGTACCAGACGAAACACCTTGGTTTTCTATTTTACAGAAACGACCCAGATTTCAAGATTGAAAATCACATTCATCCCGACGTTTCCCAAAAGAATGATCCAGATTTCAAAAGTTTTGAAACGATTTTGGAAACAGTGAGCTACCGACCTTTCCCAGAAAAACGGAGTGCCTGGGAAATGTTTGTTGTGCCCAACTTCAAAGATCCAAAATTATTCACGGATGAAGAACCAAGAACGCTGATTGTATTGCGAATTCACCACACACAAATTGATGGCTACTCTTTAATGAACGTTTTAATCTCGGCTTTGGGAGAAAAAGGCACCTACGTCTCACCGAAAGCGAGCACATTGGAAAATACGGAGACCTTCAGTTTTTTTAACGCAGCACCGAAATTTATTGAAGGATTTATTGGATTGCAAACACGATATTTACATAATATCCACTTTCAGAAAAGCATTAAAGGAAGAAATCCAAACGCTGTGGGTAAAGTTATTCACAGAGTTTGTCCCCTCATTTCAAAAGATTTGGTGAAGAAAATTGCCAAGCGGCATAATGTGAGGCTACCTGCAGTTCTGATGGCACTGGTTGGGCAAAATTTGACGAAGATTTTTGAGAAATCTGATAAAATTCTTCCGAAGAATGCGCATGCTTCTTACGGAATTCCTCTCCCAAATCATCCTGGACGACTTACTGTTCATGTGTATGTGACATTTCTTAAAAATAAGAAGTCATATCAATATTTAAATTGATACGTATTTTAATCTTTTTTATTTTAGGAAGGTTGGCGCAATTTCTCTGTCATTTTCAAGAAAAAGTCTGGTCGTTCGGATGAAGGAGTTGAACGAGGAATTCCTTAAATTGAAAGATGATCCAACAACAGATGTAGTCCGATATTTAGGCTCGATTTTTGGCTGCCTATTTCCCCCACTAACCAAATTCTTCCTAAGGAATTCGGCGTATGTCCCATTTTCAATTACAAATTTTGCTGGAGATTCTGAAGGCTTCTCTGTTGGTGGGAGAGAGTGTTTAAATCTCACTGGAACTTGTGGTCCACATGAAGATATTTCAGGTAATACAAAACGTAATGCGAATCACAGAATTGAAGATTTACAGATGTATATAAATAATTGATTTCTTTTCGTAGATGCTTTAATAGTTTTCATGGGCTACAAAGAACACATCAACGTGAGCATTTGTGTGAATGACTGTCTACTTTCTGAGAACGAAGCGGAAGAATTAATTCAAGGAATTTGGGAAGATTTTCAGGGCCTAGTTAAACAGATCGTGTGAGCTCTTTCTTTTTAAGGAAATGTTATTAAAATGTTTCATTAATATACAGAATAAGAATGAAAATCTAAAAGTTCTCATACAGGATTTTAAAACTGTAGCTTTGATGTAATAAGATAATGAAATAGAATAATTAAATAATTGGAAAAATTTAAATCACGTATTAGAAGTTCATTTTTTAATTCTAAGCGTCACTTAATAATGAATATCGAATTATGTTTATCGTGCTACAAATCATTTTAATTACTTCTAGTAATTTAAATGATCATGATTATGCGTATTTTTAACTGTTGCGTATGTTGATGCATACATGTAGCAAGAATTTATAAATGTGTTTCAGTGCAATTATAGGCAAGTTTATGACTAAAATTGTTAACGATACGGGATCATACTCCATTTGGTTCATCTAATGTCTGTTTATATTTCTAAAACAATAAACTCACACTCACAACTCTTTTTAAACTTGTTATTCGGCATTGTCACGTCTCAAATTGATGGGTTTCTTGGGTATAAAGGGTTTTTGAACACAAAATGTAAGTTGTTGTATATCTAAAATTGCAAGGACGGTGACAACAAAAGTTTCTTGCTTTCATATTGTTCAAAAGCCCGTCTTAAAGCATATCTGCTATTTATTGTAATAATGCATTTAGTGTTTAAAAATCGAAGTCCATAATATATATTGGTTCATCATTACTGCAGCCCATGAAATTGTTTGGTGAAATATGTCCGCTATTTATTTAATCGATGCTTAATTTTTATCATTATTGTATACTTCATGTGTTGCGTTTGCCTTCGTGTGTTTGTTCATCTATTTTGGTCTACATAACATAGTCAACGTTTATGATTGGAACAGTTAATGTATATACCGTTGCTCTGAATTTCAGTTGTAGAGCCATTTTACAATGTTGAAAAAAATATCATTTATCAGACGTTTCATCTCAAATATGCTCTAATGACGAAACTGTTATTATTATTATCTTTACATTATTATTGTTTAGACTTACTTGTGTTTTTTTCAACCAGAAATCTAGAAGTTTACCACTGAGAAGGAATTTATGTGTTCCTATATCAATACGTCTCCTTTTCATGTAGTGATTCAAATTTGGACAAAACTCTACTTATTTCAGTTGTAATTGCAAAATCAGTTTAAATTGCTCAACTCCAATTTATAAAATTTCTGTCATTAAAATAAGTAAGCTAATCCAAAATCTTATTCGTAAACAATAATAAGTTTTGAAGAAGGAGGTCGAAGCAATTTCCTACATATTATAATGTCATCTAGTTTTTTGACTGTAGTATGTAGTACCATGAAAAGATGACATGGTTTTGTATGGAAATGAGCAGTAAGCAATGACTTACACAGGTGTTAATTCTCTTGGTCTTACTATGAAGACTTTTGAATTCGAGTTACGGTTTATAGTTCGATACTATGCCACCACAATGTGTAGTCCACTCAATCCTTCCAAAATTTGGAACAACTTTAATGGGGAAGAGAATTCACATTCAAAACTTTAGAATGCTTTTATACCTTTTCATGCGTTTTTGGCCAGTGGTCAATGTAGTTCACGTGTTTTATCTCGTCATCCAACTCCTTTTTCAGCTACATGTGACCGGTCAAATTGAAATATTTGAATTACTTGGATTGCTCATGTGGATAGGGATTCTAACGCCATTTTATCCCGCAGATAAACTACTTTTTCATCCTTCCGAACTATATCAGTCCATGAAAACCTGCTCACGTATATGGAATAGAGCGACAATTCATTTAGAAAAGGAGCTCGTGTTCAAAATAAGGTCAAAAAAGTCATTTCAAATATGGAGTTTAATGCTACAAAACACCGTGATGGATGTCATATTGATATTAACGTTTGCGCAAAATTCTTTCAAAAACATGGAAGAGGATTTTATTTACATGCGGTTCGTTGTTCCTTGGAATACCCCACTTTGGAACGGAATTTACTTTGGTATTCAGCAAGTCATCGTGATTACAAGCATTATGGCATGGTCATTTATGCTTACGTTCTGGTGTAATTGCTTGCTATTATGAAAGTGTAATTATTGCGCTTTCAAAATGCGTCGAGGTTGGCCGACCATTGTTATTCAATGGATTTAATTCTAAACGACTACAAATGTCTTGAATATGCACTGCGAGAGCTTAATCGGAAAGGATTTGCCAGAATACTTATAATATTTTATGCAGTAGCAGCAATTCAACAATCTGTTGAATCACTTTGCATTTTTCAGCTGATGAGAAGTGGCGCAGCTTGGGAAGACTACCAGTTATTTTTGCAGGATATTTTGGTAAGCACTTATTTACATGCCTTTTATTTCTAGAATTGATTTTGGGGTACCTTTATGTATTTGCAGTTTACGATAAGTCGAGTTATTCACGTCTACTGTGATCTATCCTGCGTTGATGTTGCCTCAAAGTTATTTTTGAATACAATTCGAGTTCATATGCGTCAGTGTGGCAGTAATGCGCATATGAGGTCAACTAAAAGTAGGCTTGTAAAAAGGCTGTTGTTTGTCAAACCTGTCCATATGTTTATTGGACCTTTTGCTTGTTCGAGAAGTCTGCCTATGACGGGAGGATATGTATACCTGGATAATATTATTGCGGCGGCTCTATGGTCTTAAATATTTTTTTAAAAATTTAAGCAAGCTTTTTGTAAAACATATCCACCACAAAGCCTTATTTGAATCCAAAGTTCCAATTTACGAGACAAAGAACTACCTAAATAAAACTTGAAACTGAAATGTGTTTTAACCTTTAAACAAAAGATTTATACCTGCTACGTCTACAATTGAGATAACATTTTTCATGTGAAAGCAAACAGAAAGTTTTCTATAAAACAGTCAGTTTATGGCCCAACACCAATAACTAGGAAGAAGTTTACATTTAGTAAAGTTGTTACGCCGCTTAAATTCCGTTTAATTACGGCTTAGTGCGTCTAAGCGATTTTTAAAAAGTAACTTAAATGTTCAACACATGTTTTGTTAGTTTGGTGTGCTCCTTAAGCATAACAACTTCAATTTTGGGAGTGATTGCCGTTAGATTCCACAAACCCTCTCGCACATTCATTTTTGACTCTGGGCTAGAATGGAAAACAAAAGTCAACTTTTGGATGCTCAAAATTTGGATTGCAGCTGGGTTCTGCACTATTTTTAAATACGAATACCTCCATGGTATTGACCGTTTCAACGTCTCAATTTCCTTCTGGTTGGCAGTAGTTTTGACCACTGTATTTATCTTATTCCATAAGTTTTTCGTCGGGACTTCAGATAAATAACACTCATCCTTTGACACAGATAAATGTCTTATAAACCAAATTCTTAAAATAGTTTTACAACTCTTTGGAGTAATCCTTTTTAAGTCATTTATTATAATAACTTTGCTCACCATTCATGACCCACGTAGTGCTGTTTTCATAGGGGATCTGGATCCCATTCAATATTTTTACATTCCAATTCGACTTCTTATAATTGTCTAGCTTGTACCTCTTCACCTAGTGCTACGCACTGTGCAAATGGCTTAATGGTTGGAAGTTGGATAATATTTTATAGTTTTTGCACAATTCCAATTTTATTTAATGAGTTACGCCTTGGTCTTCAACATTACAAAATGCTGATTCCACTCTACAACCCCAAAACGTTCGTATTGTTTTTAGATCCAGGCAACTACTTGTGTATATCATAAAGAAACATTGGGTATTAGAAGAATAAAGTTCTTCCCATAATAAACTGCAAAAAAAAACAACTTCTCAGTAATGTAACAAATGTAGATTCATATATATGTGTCTCCAATTGCAAGATAGCATGTACAACGTTACTTAACTACCGCTAAATTGGATTCTTTTTTCACTTTAACCGTCGTTGTCATACACTAATTTAAAAGTTGTTAAATTGAGTATCAATAAAGACAGCGTAAACCATTACAAGTGCTGTCGATAAAACGAAAAAAATGAGTAAAGGTTTCGTGTGTCACTGGAATGCATTACGTCATTCACTGCTTATTACACTCTCACAAGTGTGTTGGTATGCACTACATTCCAGTGACTTTCTCACGACTTCTCTTGAGAACGCATGAAAGTTCAGTAGGTTATCATTTTATGGCCTTGTTTTTTCCGCTGCTACTGCGCGAGGTGATGCTTAGAATCAAATTAGTAAGCGAGACAAGTACTTTTGAACATTTTCTATCTTACACTGGAAACCAAAAGTATTGCAAAATGATAAGCTTCCAACCTTCAATATAAATATGAGCTTTCAAAATTTCTTCAACCACATAATGTGTGTATATGCACATTATGTGTGTGAAGCAATAATATACAAGCTTCTGCCTCAGCGTGTATATCTGTTCCTTATAAACTTTGTGTATGGATACATGTAAACTTAATAATGATCTGGGTACACAACCATGGCCAAAAATTAGTTGCATGTCGTCATCATGCCTTCTTTTGCTCATAAACAAATCACAAAAGCTTGTACTCTTGTACAATCGTTTTCGGCAAAGTGTGAGAAACGGAGCGTGATATTGATATCAATGCTCTTCTCTCCTTCTGTATTGTTAGCCTACATGAACATGGGTAGGTATGTGCATAATTTATGGGTAAAGAATATCTAAAAATTTGTAACTTGCAACAAAAGTTTGCTTGACAAAAAGTGCAGCTTCACTTCGTCGCATGCATATTGCACAGAATAGCTTTCTTATGGAAAACAGTATTGAAAAAATCGTTTCTTCTTCTGTAGGCTACAATTGTGCATACTAAAGATAGCATCAATTTGTAAAGTCATCACATGTATTACATATATGAAAGAGTATTCCTTTTCATTCGCACTTCAGCTGTATTTTTCTTTACGATGCCTGCTCTGGAACCCAAGTTCTGATTGATGATACCCATGTACCATTAACATTGACACTCCAGTGTGCAACTTTGTCACTGGCGTTGTCATCATCAATTCACCACTCTTGAGTTCTTGTCTGTTTTTCGTGCACGTTTGCGATCCCCCTCATTTCAGCTGCAGTTTATCAAGCAGTAGTGTTCCTTATTGGTTTTGTTACGGGAAAGCTTTTTTGGTCAAAATGTCTAAAAACGATGGGGCTATCGCTGGTCCATCGTGGAGGATGACGGTGGCCAATGCAACGACAATAGAAAAACCCCCTGAAAATGAAGTCATAGGCCAAATCTCTTCCACGATTACTGAGGTGTGGAATGAACTTCCAAAACTCAAACAAAAGTGCCTCGTTTGTTTTACAACGAAAGATTTATTGGAGCACATTCCAGCCCAAAAACAAAAGGTAGAGGAACTCCATCGCAAGATTAAAAACTTTTGTTTACACACAACCAAAGATAACTGTGGTGAAGCACTACAATTTTGTGACAAATCAATTGTCCCTTTTTGTGGCAAGTGTTTTGTGCGCGTGGAGGAGATTTGGCTTCTCCAAAAACAACTCGAAGGAGTTATCCAGCAAATAGACAACTGTATTTCCAACGTATGGCAAACTGTGCAGAGGAAGCACTCAGACAACTATATCAGTGAAAAGAGGAATCCCAGTGGGGTTAAAGAAAAGCAAGGGGTGATAGATCTCCGGGACATGATTCTTGAAGGTAAATAATTTCAACTACATAAAAATAATGTTGAAAATCATGAAGGGATTTGAACATTGTACATCACATGTACATTTATCGTGTTTTATTTTTACCGCATTAAATTCCACGACACGATCAAGTTTAAGTAATTTATGACCACTTTATCAAAAAAGTTTATGCACTACACGACTTTTTAGTTGCAGTAGTGGCTATTATTAATTATGAAGCATTTAATGTCAGCCATTTTATGAAAAGTCAACGATAAAATTATTTTAACACAATTTTAGCTGCTTCATTTGTTTTTTTGTGCAAGACTGTTATACAAAGTGGGCATTAATTTAAATAGAATTCTGCATACCGGCTAATTGAATTTAAGTTAAAAATTCGACAAAAGTATAAAAAGTAGCGATAATCGAGCTATTTTTAATCACTAGTAAAAATATTATCAAAACCTGAATCATATAAAGTGAAAAAATGGAAATGTCTCTGCTAAATCTCAGCTTACATCAACAATATGACGATGAAAGAGGAACTAAACGATGTAAAAACGAAGTCAGCAGCACCCGTCCCCAAGGTGGAGATAGTTGAGTTAATTGATTCAGATTCAGAGAACGAAGCGGAAAACCGTATCACAATATCGCCGACTTTGCGGGTGAAAACAGAAGTTCACACTGTAGTGGAAGAACCTAGGGGCAATAGTTTGGACGTACAACCAAATGACGGCAACTCTCCAGCCATCCCAATCGTGGAAGCTATACGTGGAGCTGATGGCGTTGTTCGAAGTGTTCAAAACGGCGTCATTGGAAATGAAGGCGAATCTGAAAATGTGGAAGCTAATACACGTGAGGGCGGTGATATTGAAATAGATGTTGATTTGAGAGGAAGGATTAAACAGGAAATACAGGAAAAACAAAAAGTTGTGTAAGTCTTATGAAATTTTAGCTACGTATTACTTTACAAAGCAACCGCTTGTTTGAGAATGAACCTCTATTGCATCTTTCCTATTGATAAGAGCAAAGTAACGCATAATTTTCCTAATAAAGTTGAAAAAACTATTCGAAACAAAGTAGTTTGAATTGATTGCGTCTTTGTATTTTTTGTATTAATTAGCACGGTGCAAGTACCGGCTTCAAACATGGATCCGGACGTTTTGCCATTGGAGCTAAGAAAGTATAAGACTAGAGGGTTAAGATGCTTCGCACAACTGTACGGAATGAGGAAGCCATTTTCTGTGGAGCCACAAAGTGTTCGTTTTTTGTAAAGAAAAAAAGAAAATATAAGAAAACAGAGACAAGCCACCACAAGAGTCTTCTGGAACACGTGCAGGAGCATAAAGATTGTAATGAAAACTGCATTTTACATCGTTCACATTTAATATAAGCCATAGCCAAACTTTTATGTAGGAAAACAATTCTTCCAGTTTTATTCCCAAACGTGTTCCGTTTATTTTTTAGTATATCGACCACCAAAGAAACGGGCAAAACCTTCAACATCTAGCTTGGGGACAGTTGAGAACGCTTTCGATTTTCCAACTGGTCCAGAACAGCTTGAAAATACAGCTGGTAATGAAGTACAAACTTAGTCACTTCTGAAGCAGATGGGGCCCCAGTTGTAGACCCTTTCACCAACTCGCAACAACAAAACCAGATTGGAATGCAACTTCGATCAAGAATCTTGCCGGTAATTACCTTTCCTCTCTCGCCACACGAAGCCGTAAATGATGTTATAACCACAGCCTTGAATTCTTCGGGGGAGCAAGTGTTCCTAATTCAGAGGGAGAAAGGGTTCCAAATTCAGAGAAGTGTTCCAAATTCAATTGAGTGTTCCAAATTCAGAGGGAAAGGTTCCAATTCAGAGAGAAACAAATTAAAGTGTTTCAGAGAACTAAGTGTTTCAGAAGGAGAAAGTGTTTTCAGAGGGACAAAGTGTTCCTTATTCAGAGTGAGTGAGTGGTTAAAGTTTGCGTTTTAAAACCTTTTAAATCTTTTTAACTTACACATAAATCTACAAATTTTCTTTATATTTTTAATTTTACATTACCATTACTTTAAATATCAGAAAAACCAAAGTAACGAAGACCACTTTGAACCAAAACGTTACCTGGGAAATTGACTCATCGTGGTTGCCCTTCCTATCTGAACTACTTTGATTACTGATACTGCTAAAACATGCATTACTTTAAAATGTTATAAGTGTTAATGTCCTCACAATTTTCTAATTTCGTTTCACGCCTTAGTGTACAAAAGCCGGATTTAATAATAATTCTCCTATCTTTGAGCTATTTTATACGGTTTTTCAATTTTAAGTAAATAAATAAAACAGCTATGCTACAACCTATATTATATAGTTTTCTGCTAATAATACCACATCTTTTTATTTTTCAAGGAGGGAAATGAATTAAAGGTAAAATTAGTTCAGTAGGAAACTTTCTCAATTTCGTCAAATACGTATGTATCTGTTTATATGCTTGCAAACAAACAGATCAGATTCCAGTTTTCATATAATACACTAAACCCTGTTAATCATGTGCATTTTCACACCACGCAAGTATGTCTACTCTACTTCACGTAATAAAACAACTTAAAGGAGTCCTGCCAAAGTAATGCCAAAAGTATAAGGTTTTATTTGCTATTTCAAAATATTTCTAGTGTCACCATGCAGCAGCTCAGAGAAGTTTGAACGACAATCACGTACGTAATTTCTGCAGAGCACATTTTTAAGTCACTCTATGACACACGGTTTGAAGCCAATAATGAAAAAAACAATTACTTATCCCTTCGCAACAAAGCCTGCGTATCCCATTAAAAGTGCCAAAAGTCACTAGCTAGTTCGCCCAAACGAAAAAATGAGTGAATGTTTCATGTGTCACTGGAATGCATTACGTCATTCACCGCTTATTGCACTCTCACAAGTGTGTTGGTATGCACTCCATTCCAGTGACTTTCTCACGACTACTCTTGAGAACGCATGAAAGTTCAATAGGTTATTATTTTATGGCCTTGTTTTTTCCGCTGCTACTTCATGAAGTCGTGCTTGAGGATCAAATTATTAGCCGACACTAGTATTTTTTAAGCTTTTCTCTCTTACGGTGGAAACCAAAATTATTGCAAAATGATAAGCTTCCCAACTTCGAATTAAATATGAGCATTTCAAAATCACTTCAACGGCATACAACAGATGTATTTCTCCTGTCTGAGCTTAAGCATCTGTTCCAACTGAAATTTGTTCTGGCTAACATGCAAAACTAAATAATAATATCTCTAATAATACAGACAAGGCTTGAAATTTAGTTGCATTATCGTGGGATTGCCCCCTTTTGTTCATCAACAACACACTAAAGCATGTACTCTTGCACACCGTTTCCAGCAAATGGATGTGAGAAATGGAGCGTGATATTGATATCAAAGCTGCAGCCAGTTCTTTTCTCCTTCTGTATTTTACGCCTATATAACCACTGGTAGGGATCTGCATCTTGACTCATCATGACAGTGTATTAGGAATATCTAAATTACAATTATGTAGGATACAATTATGAATAGTGAAGATTGCATCAATCTACAAAGCCATCCCATGCATATATGAAAGAGTGCTCCTTTTCATTCGCGTGGGGATGCACTCAACTGTATTTTCTTTACATTGCCTGCTTGATACCCATGTTTCACTACGTTGACATTTCAGTGTGCAACTTGTCACCAAGCTGTCATCATCAATTCATCACTTGACTTCTACACTGCTTTTCATTCACGTTTGCAATCATTTCAGCTGCAGTTTATCAAGCACTAGTGTTCCTTTTAAGTTTTTGCTGCGTAGACTTTTCTGGTAACAATGGCCAACAACGATGGGGCTATCGCCGGACCGTCGTGGAGGATGACGGTGGCCAATGCAATAATAGAAAAACCAACTGAAAATGAAGTTATGGGCCAAATCTCTTCCACGATTACTGAGGTGTGGAATGAACTTCCAAAACCCAAACAAAAGTGCCTCGTTTGTTTTACAACGAAAGATTTATTGGAGCACATTCCAGCCCAAAAACCAAAGGTAGAGGAACTCCGTTGCAAGATTAAAAACTTTTGTTTACGCACAACCAAAGATAACTGTGGTGAAGCACTACAATTTTGCGACAAATCAATTGTACCTTTTTGTGGCAAGTGTTTTGTGCGTGTGGAGGAGATTTGGCTTCTCCAAAAACAACTCGAAGCGGTTGTCCAGAAAATTGACAAAAGTGTTTCCAACGTGTGGCAAATTGTACAGAGGAAGCACGCAGACAACTATATCAGTGAAAAGAGGAATCCCAGTGGGGTTAAAGAGGAGCAAGGAGTGATAGATCTCCGGGACATGATTCTTGAAGGTAAATAATTTCAACTATATAAAAATAATGTTGATTTGGAAAACAATGTTTAAAATCATAACAGCATTCATATTTCATGTAGCGTTTGCCCAAATTACTAATTAATAATTAGTAATTATTACCAAAACAGATGAACTTTTATATAATTATGGCCATTTTATTAAATAACACTGCATGACTTTTTGGTCGTGTATTGGCTTACTAATTATTATTGTATAACTGTTGCTAAAATTTTGCACCCTGGTTAAAGGAATTTAATTTAAAAAGTCGGAAAAAAGTGTAAAAGTAACGATAAACGAGCTATTCTGTAACCAACAGTAAAAATGTTACAAAAACCGGAATCATATAAATTGAAAAAATTGTAAATGTTTCATGAATCGCTAATGATAATGATATTAACACTAGCATTTTGTTTATCTCAGCTTACATCAACAATATGACGTTGGAAGAGGAGCGAAACGATGTAAAATTGAAGTCAGCAGCACCCGTCCCCAAAGTGGATATTGTTGATTTGGATGACTCGGAGAGCGAAACAGAAGACAGTGCCACAATATCGTCAACTTTTCGGGTGAAAACAGAAGTTCGCAAGGTAGTAGAGAACACTGCAGGCAATAGTTTGGTCATACAACCAAATGACGGCAACTCTCCAGCCACCCCAATCGTGGAAGCTGTACGTGGAGCTGAAGGTGTTGTTCGTAGCGTTGAAAGCGGCAATATTGGTAATGGAGACGGATCTGAAAATTTTTCAGTGGATGCTTGTGACATTGAAATAAATGCTGATACGATTAAAAGGATCAATATTAAACAGGAAAAACAAAAAGTTGTGTAAGTTTTATGAAAATTTACTTATGCATTGCTTTAAAGTCGTAACGGAGTTTTGGTGAATGAAACACATTTTGCACATCATCGCTCAATTGAGTCGTTCTCATCTACATTGACGAATTTAACAAAATTTTACATTACAATTTTATAGTATTTATACATGACCATTTGACCATCATAAATTGGGGTTAGAAAATATTTAAAATTGATGTCAAACCACATTACTCGGGATTTTTGCAAATAATTCAAAATCCATAGTCCAAAATTCATAGTTGACTATATATTTAATCAAACTTATTCTAATCGTGGTTGTTTGTCCAAACGTTTCAAACCGATGGCGGTTTTATTCTTTTTGTGTAAGTTAGCACGACTTACCTAACGGCTTCTGCTTTTAATTTTAATTAGCACAAATGTTATACCGGTTTCAAAACTGGATTCTGATGTTTATTCGTTGGATCAACGTAAAAACATGCACGGCCTGCGTACAACTTATCGTGGATGGCAACATGGTACTGGAGAAATGGTTGTCTGTGAATGTGGATATGCGGTGAAGAAAACTACAAATAAAGAAAGGGTATGCAGCCACCACCAATTGCTCTTGAAGCATGTAGCGGAAATTGAGCACAAAGAAAGTAGGAACAAATTATTGTATTTATATTTATGTTGCTGTAATGTTTTATATCCATATTTACTAGAAGTTCACATCATGTTGTTAATTAATTTTTTCTTACTTTTCAGTGTCTAAACCACCCAAAAAACGAGCCAAGTCTTCAACAGTCAACCCGCAGAATGATGAGAATGTCTCCGATTCTCCAAGGGTGACCGAGATTTCGTTGGGTTCAGAACATCTTCAAAACACTGAGAATGTATCTGATAATGGAATGGAGGTATTTGGGACTTCTGAAGCAGATGGAACCCCAAGTGATTGCCTTTCGATTTACGAACAACAGCAACGTCAGATTGGAATGCAACTTCGTTCAAGACTCTTACCTGTTATTATCCTTCCTCTCACGCCACATGAGGCCGTAGATGATGTTGTAACCACAGCCTTGAATTCTTCTGAGGGTGAAAGTGTTCCTATTTCAGAGAAGTAAAATTTTGCACTTTAAAAAATGGTTTATATTATTTTAACTTACATAAGTATAAGTATACAAATTTTCTTTTGTGTTTTTAATTTTTTTAATTTTTTAACGATACATTACCATTACTTTCCATCATTTATTGTGATAGTGTACTATACTTGCAATCTTTTGAGTTTTTTTTGTTTCTTCAATTTTTAATCAATTAATAAAACAGCATCATTACATTGTACAAAATATCAATCCATAAAAGTTTTTACTATTAAGTCCGTTTCTGGTGATTTTGTGAAGGAAGGAAATGAAATAAGGGTAAAGTAGTTTAGTAGGTAGGTTTTTGTCAAATATATGGGTTCATGTGCTTACAAACACAGTGAACCAGATTCCAGTTTTCATATAATACATCAGTTGCTAATCTTGTGCATTTTCACACCAAGCAAGTACGTCTGCTCTACTTCACGTGAGAAAAACAGGTTGAAGGAGTCCTGCCAAAAGAATGCCAAAAGTATTATTCCCCATTTCAACCTTCTTCTGGTATCACCATGTGCCAGCTATAATTCATATATGTTGCAGATTTTCCTCTTTGAAATTATTTGCATGACGTAATGATGACGAGAATGAAAAGCCACTCTACTGCTTTGGTATGATATGATCATGCATGAAATTTGTGTTCAATTCCATCATATGTTCAAACCGATAAGAAAATTTCATATATACAGATATAATGCGAAAATACAACTTTAAAAAATATTCAGAAGAATCGTAGAAATTTAATAAGTAAAAACATGTTTTTTAATTTCCAGCAAATAGTTTACTTCAAAGTTGGTTATCATGTTTTTCAAGATTATTTATAATGTCCCTTATTTTATGATACACCAATTTATCCGCGTCCTTCGCCATCAAAAAATCAATATGGTTGAAACTTGGCCATTCCACTTTGTAATAACCTTTCATATACTTAGGTGGAATCGCATCCCTCGTTCTTCCGAATCCCAGGGAGTCACAAAGTTATCTTTTTCTGCATGAAATATGTACGTTGGAACACTAATTCCAGATAGATTATACGAGGGAGGTTTGGTAGTTCCATACTTTAATAAATTCTGACCCGGTCCGAAATCATATCTTTGAAAGTTGCAGTTAGTGTCAATTTGATGAGCATGATATGCAATATTTAGTGCACCATTATCTTGAAGCTTTTTCATTATATTTGGGAGTTCGGCATAATCAAGCTGTTCCGGATCTGTTCCATAAATCGCGAACAATATGTTGTCACAGATTCCACATCGCAAATATGACCACTCACAAATTTTTTCCGTAACCAATCCCAACGATGTTGCTATTGCATTTGGTTCACCATTCACTTTTCCTCGTAAAAGCCAAAATAATAGGCTTTCTAATGGTGTTCCCGTTACAGGTGGGAATAATACCATTATCGGATTGTAAACACTTCCAAAAAACACGGATGGAGCGAGGAAAAAACCCGCTTTAAATTTATTATTTAGTTCTGGCACATCTACCAAAGCAGCTGTATACATTCCACAGCCCCATGAATGGCATGCATAGTAAAGTTTATCTGTTTCCGTTTCACGAAGGATGAGGTCAACCAAAGGTGGCAAATCCAATGTACTCATTGATTCCACCCCAAACTTCCAATATTCCAGATCTTTGTCTGCATTTAAATGTGTGTGATTTTTAGATGGGGTTGTTCCTCGCATGTTCCCAAGCCAGACCTCATATCCCGCATCAACCAATGTAAATGCTGGAAAATATTACTTTGTTGTACATTAATTTGCTATAAGAATGCAATATTCCAAATTTCTTTGATAGAGTTACCTAAATTTCGGCTTCCGGGTTGAATAATCCATGACTTTGCTGAGGCACCATAGCCATGAAAAATGAGCACAGATTTCTTTCCTTTTCTGGGAGGAGAATTTTTTCCTCCCGAAATTCTATAAACGGCTGTGTAGTACCCATCTTTCGACAGAATTGTATAGGTCCTTGCATCATATCCCCGGTAATTTATTTCCTCTACCTGTAAAAGACAAAAAATATAATCCGTCTTTTGTTCTGATATTTCATTAACAATGCAACAAATTATTAAATTACCGTATTCAAATTAATGTATGCCTTTGATGGTCCGGGACCTTCGCTAACACTTTGAAAGCATTGCTGTCTGTGACTGAATGTTATTTCAAAATGAAGGGGCTTATAGGTTGGACATTTCCGTTTTCGGAAATTAAAAAGATCATAGCTGTTGCAAAACAAGGCCACGATGAGGAAACCAAACGAGCTCCAAAGTATTTTATTCTTCATTTTCCTACTATTATTTTAGGCAGTGAATATTGTGGCGTAAACGAAGACTGTCTGACCAGAACTGGAAAACAAATTTAATATTCAAATTGCTTTCATTGGAATAAAATAAGAGAGAGTGAATCAGGAATTGAAGCAAAAACTTGTGTCATGTTCTGTCAGTGCTTAGTGTATTTGGTGCTTTTCAGGAGTCAACATTTTTCTAGCCGTTTCTTCTTGCGGCTTTCTGGCCATAACATGATGGGGAATGCTTACAATTCACATTGATTCGACTGAAATTAAACAGTGTTATCATTCCGCTGTTATCATTTATTGAATTGGCGGTAACATTACAACTATTTTATCCTTCAGTCACCGTAACACACATAACTCCAGTTTTAAATATAATATCCTTTGTATCTGGTTTTGTTTCATATCCAAAACAGGAAAGTTCATCGTATTGGATGTATAATATTAATAAGGATTACGAAAGAAAGATAAACTAGACATTAAAATTAAGTTTGTTTTTCATTTTTCGGACAAGATTCATTGTGCGTACTTTATGTATAGCTATACATAGAAATCAAGTTTGAGCGTTAGAAAATAGGAATGACTTGAGGATATATACCATTATTTGAGTTTTATACAATTTCGTACATCAAGACGTTTTGCTTGTTCAGTTTTGCATCGGGCACAATCATTGTTTGTGAGAGCAAGGGCGTTCAATGATCATATTGCAAGAAGATCAAGATATTAGGTAAGAAACCGTGACTGGAAGATGGGAAACTGGAACAGGAATTTGATTTATTTATACCATGTATAAAACCGGATAGTTTATACTGTGAGAAATTTATACTATGTAAGATAATGCCGTAAATACAAACATACACGATGCGTATATATCACATATATCTGCTCTTGCTTTTGTAAAGCTATACAATTTCTCCAGAGATTCTCAGTCTGTAAGAAAAGATACTCTCGTAAATGCTTTGGTCTTTCCGTTTAGAATACTATGTAAGTATTTTGCTTGAGGAATTACCAGAAGGTTGAAACGTTTTCCCCTTTCAATATATATTATGCTGTGAATACAGTATGAAAAAATCACTGGCCCGAACTTAAATGAAATTGGCAACCAAATGCTGCACGTACATTTGGCTATAAATGAATGACCAATGAATCATGGGAAATTGATGAGAAAACTTGTTTTATTCACAGCTTTTGTGTTGCATGGATCAACTCAAGCTTTTCAATCGCAATGTGGAAACGATATAATGCGTTGAAAAGCAAGGAAGTGAATGAGTTGATTTGAATGATGGTAAACTTGCTCTGATGCTATCAGATAGTAGTTGTGAGTGGGTGGAAAAGAGAGTATCAGGCTTTGTCAGGATAAAATCCTAGAATCGACTCGGATATCCACATCGACCTTCAGACACATACATAGGTCGTCTTATTTAAAAAAAATTGTGTATGAATTGGGAAAAGCAGAATTTATGAGGATGATTAGAAACCAAATTTTAGAATGAACATTGAAAATGAAAAATCAACTATGCAAAATGAGCAGGAGAACTACTCAACATCCAGCAAATGTACATTTAACATTTATTCAGTTGAAACAAATCTAATCAAGTCTGAAATGCGATTAAAATTTAAAAAATGTTATCATATTCTGACTGCGGAAAATTAACCATGTCATGTACAATGTACACATCACACAACCTCCAATTCATTTATAATATCACGCACGTGGTTATAAACTAGAACATCCGCATCCTTCGCAATAATGAAATCACATGATTGAACTTTGGCCAATTCACTTTATAAAATCCTTTCATAAACTTGGACGGAATAGAATCTCTAGTTTTTGCAGCATCCCATGGAGTCAAAATTATCCGATTCCCATAAAATATGTAAGTAACACCAACTCCAGATAAATTATAAGATGGAGGTTTACTAGTTCCATATTCCAGAATATTTTGTAGGGCCATAATCATACCTCATAAAATCGCACGCAATGTCATTTTGAACAGTATGAAATCCTAACTGTAGAGGAGCAGTTCCCTGAAACTTTTCTTGCGAAGTTTGGTATGTTTTATAGTCCAACTGTTCCGGATCAGCTCCATAAATAGAAAAGAGTATATTGTCGCACACTCCACAGCGCATGAAAGACCATGAGCATACTTCATGGAAAGGTGCTCCCAAAATACTTGTAACAATGGGTAGCACGGTGTAGTTATTTTTCCACCCATTGCACGATAAAATAGATGCTCCAAAAGGTTCCATGAATTCCGCGAAGAAACCACATTATTGGGCTGTAGCTACTTCCATAAAACGCAAAAGGTGCAAGGAAAAAACCTGCCTTGAACTTGTCATTTAATTCAGGCATATCCACCAAAGCAGCAAGGTATATTCCACAGCCCGAAGAATAACAAATGCAGTGCATTTTATCGGCTCCTGTTTCTCTCAGGATTAGTTCAACAACCAGAGGCAAATCCAAAGTGCTTATTTCTTTAATGCCAAAATCCCAGTATTCCAAGCTTTCTGGGTCAAGATGGGTGTGGTTTCGGGATGGAGGGGTTCCTCTAATATTGGCAAGCCAAACTTCATATCCCGCATCAACCAATGTGAATACTAATTGAAATATAAAAAGGATTTTATTACATCAGAATTACAAACAAACCTGATTATACACTTACCTATATTACGGCTTCCCGGCTGAATCATCCAACATGGAGCAGAATTAGCAAGAGGAGGATACATGAGAATTGGCCGTTTTCTTCGTTTTTGCGACAGTTTACTATTCCCCGAAACCCGGTAAACCGAGGAGTAATATCCATCTTTTGAGAGAATTGTATAGCTTGTAGCATTGTAGCCCGGAACTTGATTTCTTGCAACTAAAAAAAAATTTATATTTAAATTAATGCTCAATTAATTGAGTATATTTTTGTGACAAAATACCGTATCTAAATTCATTTCGATTATTGGATCGGGTTCAGTTTTTCTGCAATTCGTAGACATTCCTTCCTATGACTAAATGTGATGTCAAAAATAGTCGGTCTGTATTGAGGACATTTCCGTTCCGGCGACCTAAAAAAGTCCAAAGTATTGCACGAACAATGCAAAATGAAAAACCAAAAGGCACTCCAATAAACTTGTTTTTCATTTTTATTGAAAAAGATGCTAATATTGGTCAAATGTAGACGATATACAGAGATCAAGTGTGACTTAGGATAAAACAGAAATGAAACGATTTTAGTGATTTGGTACAATTATTCTTTTCCTTAATATTCGTAGCACTACAAATAATGCTTGTTTACTAGAGAACAAGGTTGTTGATGAGAGCGAGAGTTGGTAATGAGCAAATAAAACAACTGGTGCGCAGAGTCATGAGAATTTAAGGTACAAAACTGATTTATTCCAGCAAACGGGGAAACAGGATTTTTTATTTTATGAGAATTTTGATATGCCATTAGATAATAAAAGTTGGATAATGCCAAAATATTATGGTATATGCGCAAGCAGTATTTTTTCTTTTTTTTATAATTAGCATCATATACTTTCTTATAAATTATGACAGTGTGAAGCAATGTTGATGATGATTTCGAGTTGTGCAATGCATCACATAATATCGCTACTTTTCTACAAAAAATATTAAAAGTATTTTCCTCTTGAGTTTGTTTTGAATCCCAAATGCTTTCGGCTGCAATTCAAAACGATAAGGTTGATTGACAGGTTTTGTGGATTTAGACATTTACTTTGCTGCTGCGTGCATTATAAAATGTATTACAAAAAGACATGAATGCATGGAAATACCTCATAATCTGTTATTTTTGCCATGAAAACAAATATTCCAGTCGGCTGCACAAAGGAGTTTGTCCGGAACCAGATCCGGGCGTCAGATGCATATGGTGCAATGACAGTTGTACCCGTGATACATTGTTCCGCCTCTGAGAAATGTTGCTTTTAACCGGGAAATTAGTGCAAGAAATTCGTGGGTGGAAATGACGTTATTGTTGGCTAATAATACTATTATTACATGATTATATAAATATATATATTTTAAAGCAATATAAATTTGTTTAAGTGAAACAAAAGAGGCACGCAGTGTTTTTTTCTATCTACAGATGTAAGGATTAATTAAAAATTATTTACACATTTATATAAGGAGTGAAGAATGAATTGGTAATGCCTAATTATATCCGCATACAAATTGAGTTGCACATGAAATTGGTACGCCACTTATTTTTACTTCGTATAAACTAAAATTGATAAGGAATTCATACAATAATAATACCATCAACTTCTTGATTTACCAGGCAATATGACTTATTGTGATGCAGCCACCATTCCAGTTGACTACATGACCTCGGTAGCTTGTCTGTTGGATGTGGCTAAAATCAAGAAGGATGACAATCCCAATGTTCTTCTTCACACCGCTTCTGGAGGCTTTGGCCTAAGTTCCATTGAATTATGCAAGCATATTGGCTGCAAAATCATTGCTACGGCTGGAAGCAAGCGGAAATAAATCTTTGAAATCATAGAGCCCTCAAATAGTATTCTCACATAACGCGAGGAATACTACAGCTTGATTCTACCATGGATAGCGGCTAAATTCCCCAAGAGTAACTTTCCTGTATATCTGGTTGTTTTGACGTGAATAAATTGAAAAACAAAATTGATCTTGATAATCTCTCAGGAATTCCCTTCCTGTAAGAGAATTCTATAAATTATATTGCAGACATTCTCACGAATGGTAACAATTAAGGAGAGAAAAACAAGTATGCTATCAGTTTTCCCTCGAGAAATACAGGCCGGTATACAAAGAAGGGTATAATTTTCAGCCATTTGAATGTGCTCAATTCTGGTTAAGTGCAAAATCATTGATTTAATAACATAGATAATAGAGTAGCTCAAGAAAAATTTAATTTCCTGCTTTACTCCAAAAACAAAGCAATTCGTTGGTAGTTGCTTTGGCCAGCTTTGGTTTCAAGCATTATCAAAAGTGAGATCTTGAGCTGATTTTGGTCATCCAATTTATAACAAAAACCGAATGATGAGAAGCTTCCTTTCTTCAGACGATATTAATTCACATCCATAGCAAGCAACACTGAATATTGTTTGCGTCTTGTTTTCGGGAAGTACCTTTACTTTTAAGTATGTTAAATATATACGTATATAAACAAGATACCAACAAGGAACTGCTCCAGTAAGAATCTGACTCTTGTCGTTTTCACAACTACCAAAACCTTAAGTTTATATTTTCAACCCGAGACGTTTAAAAAGCAGGGATTATCATGGGAGGAGATGCCAGCCACCAAATTTGGCTAACGTCCGTCATCAACGACGACGACGTGGGGAAAGCGCTCACCCTCTGCTTTTCTTTGAAACGGGTGTTTTCAACCAGAAAGTTGCGGTGATTGTCTCAAACAGGTGTCGTTTCCTCTGAAACAAGTTCTTCATCAAGGTTTTGATTACTTTTCTACTGGAGGAATATCGCAACACTTCAAAACTAAGTGATGAAGAATTTTCCAAGCTGTCTGCACTTGCACTCAAGTTCTTTAAGAAAATCGTGTATCTCGAGCCAACCATGATGGTATGTAGAGATTTCTATAAATAATGTTTCATTATCCTAAATTTGAATCAATACGTTTTCGCTACAGGCAATTAAAAATTCCGATGAAATATTTGATGAACAAATTGGCGATGACGAAGTAGCTCAAATTGAGTTTTGCATGTCCCGGAACCGGACCGCTATCAATTTTTGCTGTACGTCCTTCAATCGAAATATTCTCTCTTTAATGGTGGCTCTCTCCACCAGAAACGGAACAGGTTGGGTTTACAAATCATCTTTTACTTTTACTGAAAGTTGTATGTCATCATTATTTAATTTTTTGCAAAGAATTTGACGAATACGTTCGAATTTGACAACAAATCGTACAGCAGTGGTTACCAAATTTTGAACGAAAAATACAACCGTCTCATTTCCCCCCGTAATGTCCTGCTTGGGTTAGTGCCTACTTCTATAGTAATATCCATTTGATGTCTTCGTGAGTTATCTTTTATCTTTATCTTTTGTTCCTTATTTAGTAAGGAAATCTCTCAGTTTCAATAATCAACGTGAAGAATATTCCTGTTGACATCAGCCGAAAAAACTTGGGCTGGTTGAACAGGTAAAATTTAAATTCTAAAACACGTATTTCCGAACTCATGTCTTCCCGAAAGGGCACTATAGTTTCTAACGTCCGTTTTGTAGCTGATACTGGAGCAGTGGCAACAAATTTATTATGAAGCTGTGTTACCACTGATGCAGTCCGTCAAAAATGTAAGCACCTAAAAAGCTAATTGGAAAGGGTTTCTTTGAACTCCCTAATAACCATTTTGAAACCATATTGCCACAGGCTGAAATCCCTCGACTGATGCCAGAACAGCGAGCACTGTATTCCAAGGAGCCTATAGCAATTATTTGGATGAGCTGCCGCTACCCATCCGCCAACAATCCGGAGGAGTTTGGAAGCTTTTGCTCAACGGTGAGGATGGTACGGGAACTGCTCCGGATTTCCGTTGGCTCCGCAGCGGCGCTTGAATATTTCTGAATTCAGCACAATTGTGTGGTGAATGCACGC